>WURT03669126.1:0-17527 GCA_009936505.3 Holothuria glaberrima | reverse complement strand
AAATAGCGACCATCCCTCTGAAAAAATCTGCCCCTTACAAAAGCTCCACTCGGCCTCTGAAAAAAGCTGACAACAGGCTACTACTATTTCAAATGTAGGCCTAATGTAATGTTCGAAAAAATGCCTGGAAAGCTACTGCTAAAAAATAATTGCACAAAAAGGCAACTTCAAACAAAGTTCTACATCATGATCCCCATCAATAAAATGTTTTTGCCACATTTCATCTCAACTATCAAAAATTTTTGGAGGTGAGGAGGACAACCATCAAACCCCTCCCCTGGCAATAGGTTGGTGATTGCATATGCGCTCTGCTCATGGCTGCCCCCTCCCCTGGCAATCGCTTGGAGATTGTATATGCGCTCTGCGCATGGCTGCCCCCTCCCCTGGCAGTCGCTTGGTGATTGCATATGCGCTCTGCGCATGGCTGCCCCCTCCCCTGGCAATCGCTTGGTGATTGCATATGCGCTCTGCGCATGGCTGGCCCCTCTCCTGAACAATGCATACAGCTTTTTGGAAATTAAGTCAAGAATCTAATATGAGAACCATGTAGACAATTCAGCACTTTACTAGACTGCAGCTCAGCCATAGTAAAAAGGAAGAAAATCCTGGAAAATAAGTTTACATTTTTCTAGTCAAGAAAAAGTCAGGGAATTTGAGGGGAAAAATGCCTCATATCTAGGAAAGGACAAGGAATTTGATTGGCTGAAAAGAGAAAGTGGTCCATTTGTTATGTTTTGTTTTGTGTGTAGACAGCACATCCAGCATTTGAAGAATTGTCCAATTGTAAATGCATTGGTATAATTATCTTAAAAGTTTTAAAATTCATGAAGAGCATAATCATGGAATTTGGTGTTATGGAGTTTTAGGGACCCTCACTTGGGAAGAGGACTTAATCCTAGCCTGGAACAGCAGTGTATAGTCAATAGTAGGCCACTGAAACTGACATAGTCTGCTTGGGACTAATTTTGTGACAAGTGGTAAGGAAAACTTAATACCACTTCCTTTCCCACACTGTCTTTTACAATTTGTATTTCTCCTAGCAAAATCAATTAAATAAAAAAAAACCATCTAAAAAAATTTTTCATGACAAAGTCAGACAATAATAAAGGAATATTCATTGTGGTCCAAGAAGCTGGGAACTCTAGTACTCTGATAAAATCTTCATGACATCAGGTAGCGAAGTATTTTTAAAATCTGTTTGAATTAATTTTCCGGCAATTGGAGTCTGGTTGGTTTATCAAAGGTGAGTGGAATCACCAATGGTTGTTCTTTTTGCCTCAAGTGTTGTCAGGTCAACTACTGTTTGCGTGGGTCCTTCAGTCTGAAATTCAAGGAATCTTGTAAAATGACAGAAATCCCCCCCAAAAAAGATGTGGAATTTCAAGAAGAACTTAAGATTACTACCATTTAAATTGAAACTATCTTTTACAATTGGTATTTCTATCCCATATTTGTTTTTTCCATGAACTAGGTCAAATCTTTTCATAATTTGCTCATCGTGTTTTAGTTTCAAAGGTTGAATTATAACAGGTAGAAGCATGTGGTTTTATTTTACATAATATATGTAATAATGTAATATTATGTTTATTAATACAAACTGTATCTAGGGAATGCAAATTAAAAGCTTCATACTCTCTTTTGTATCTTACAGTTCCAGTGCTACCCATCATCATTATTTTAATAATTGCTATAGTCCTTATTGTACTTATTGCTTTCATTATAAAGAGAAGAAGAAGGTGAGTCTCTTAGTTCATTTCTGAGATTTTTTTTTTTTTTGGGGGGGGGGGGATTTTATTGTATCTAGTGCCATCCATGTAAAGAGAAGAAGAATATGAGTCCTGTGGAGTAGATCCTTTCCGGGGTATATGTTTTTTTTTTGGGGGGGAGGGGCGGTAGTTGTGGTGGGGAGAATTTTTCATGATTTTTGCAGTTTTACGTATAACAGAACAACTAGGGTCGGGGGCATGATATGCTTTTTGTGGGAAATTCAGGAGGGAGGGTGGTGCAGTCATTTTGACAGTATTTATAAGTTTGTAAGTTAAAGGATGATGTGAGTCCATAGAGGAGCATTGAAACCCTTTATTGACAGCAGGGAATAGGAAAAGGATAATATATCACTAGGTTCAATTCCCTTGGGTCCAGTAGGTTTTGTTTATTTTTGATTTCTTGATGTTACCCTGGGATGATAAACCAACTGTAGATATCGTATAATATGTATGCAGGTTGAGGAAAAGGGAATCTCCAAACATGTCATTCTTTTTCTGTTTTTTTTTTTTTTTTTTTTTAAATTGACTAGTTGGATGCAATCTGGGAGGTTTACATAATTCCTGGCCTCCTGACAAAATGACATCACACAGACTTCTTATGAATACCTTTCATCCTTTTTTCCCCATAACCATTATTGGTTGTAACATTTGGAAAGTTGTTTGTATCAGTAAATGCTTGGTTGCAGCATAATAATATCAAAAAAATTATAAGAAAACATTTGGCAGTCTGACTATCAAGCAGCCTTAAAATTGTCTGTAACAAAAAACCTTACAATACATTTGAGGGTTTCATTCAGTTTTCATTCTTTGGTTAGCTTTTAATGTCTTACAAAATTTTTTATCTCTATTGTTTTATCTCTCTCCATGGCTTTTGGAATTTTAAATATTGCAAATAAATTCTAATAATTGTCTGAACCCTGTCTTTTCTTAGACGTACAGCGGGTTTCCGTCACGAGAGGATCAAGTTTGAAGATGAAGATAACATCAGATTTGGCAATCCAACTTACGGCAACAGATACTCAGAAGAAGAAGATGAAGATGAGATGGATTTACCGTTTCAATCATCGCAAGCAAAGGTAGTTGCATTGTTGATATATGGGAGAATTATTTTAATATTGTATTTTTTAAACCTAGTTTTTATTTTCCTGTGGAGTAGGCCAGTTCAAACCCACTACCAGCCCAGATATGGTCATATGGGTACCATTTGAGAAACCATGGACTGACAGTATGAAATCTAGCTTTCAGATACAAGTTCATAGCTTGAATACCTAGGTCCACTTCCTTGGTCAAGTCAGTCCAAATATTTTTTAACAGTTGAATTGGTTACATTCTCTCTTTGTGTAAGTCGCGAAGATTTTAAAACAGAGATGATAGTACATACTTAATGCTTATCCAAATGTCTCACTGGTTGTTTAGATCCAGAGCCTTGAGAAGGATAAAAATTATAAAAATTATTTAGTACAACATGAGTACCCATTTAGGTTGATATACATGTGATGTCAGTCAAAATCCATATTTTTGACAGATGAGGGACAGACTGAAAAGTGAGAATGTTCTCTTATTCTCGTTTTGGTATTTTGCGTGTTCTTGTGAGAATGGATATGAACTTATGAATGCTTGCATTATTGTGAAAGTGACCATTGCTGCAGATATATTCCATGTACTTGTACTCATGACATGGTACTCATACAACAAGTGTGGTACTCATGCTCTCTGCCAGAGATAATACTCTTCTCATTACATTTTGCTCATGCAAGTGTGGTACTCATAATCACTTCCAGAGATGTTACATTTGTACTCATGATATTGTACTCATAAAAGTGTGGTACTCATAATCTCTGCCAGAGATTCTGTACTTGTACTCATGACATTTTACTCATACAACAAATGTGGTACTCATACTCACTGCCAGAGATGCTGCACTTGTACTCATGATGTAATACTCATACAACACATGTGGTACTCATAATCTCTGCCAGAGATACTAATACTGCCTTTATACTCCTGATATCATTTTCATACAACAAATGTGGTACTCCCCCTCACTGCTAGAGATACTAACTTTGTACTCATTTCATTGAACTCATACAACAAATGTGGTACTCATTATCTCTGCCATAGATACTTACTGCCTTTGTACTCCTGACATTGTTTTCATACAACAAATGTGGTACTACTCCTCACTGCTAGAGATACTTTGTACTCCTGTCATTTTACTCATACAACAAATGTGGTACTCATGTTCACTGCCAGAGATACTAATACTCATTACATTGTACTCACACTTGCTGTGTAGAGACAGGTGTACTATACAAGTGTATGGAATTTGATGACTGTGTATTGTTGAGAGTTGAGAGAAGCATTCTGTGTGGCAAGTAGAGGGTTACCCTTCAGTGTGTTACTTACAGCAATCCACATAGTCTATGATCCATCAAGTCTTCTTATTACTAGCACTAAATTCATGAAAAGAAAAAAAAGCAATGAAAAGTTGTGGCCTAGGAGAATCATTACAAGTGTATCAAATATTTTTGCCATCAGAGTAGGCCCCCTATATTATTTTTCAGAACTGAACCTTTTCTTACATGTGCCAATGCATGGAGGTCCTTAGAAAAGCAAACCATATGTGGCCTTCTTCATGCCCTGTGGGTTTTTTTCATGCCACATATATCAAAGTTTGAATATTTCTGAAACTGTTTAAAATATATCTTGCATTTTGGAACTTTTTTGATGTGAATTGGTTAAACTACCCACACTAAGCTTTTTGAGGGCATCATGCATTTGATTTGATTTTTATATTTCAATAAATAGCCTGCCAAGATTACAAAATCAAAAAAGAAGAAGAAGGACCAGCATGTTGGTGAAGTGAAAACTTTCTCTGAGGGGGACAGAATGGAGGCAATGGATGAAGCAGATTATGACGAAAAGACGGCTATTTTATCCTGAGGCTTGTACTTAAACTAACCGTGCAATGGTGGAAAGAAAAGATGTCAGATGATAACTTGTACAAAGATAACAGAATTGTAATTGCTGTATAGATATTTGATGAGTTATCTTTCCTTGCAAGTCAGTGAGAACAGCAGTAAGAAAGATGCTTGTTTTACAAGACAATATTTGCCTTATGAAGTGTATTTTTTAGGAAATTTGAAGCAGTTTGGAAAATGAAATATGGAATGGTAAATGGGAATTATTCTGTTTCTTAATGAAATGGAACATTCTGACAACATGTTCATTTGCACCTTTGTGAAATGCATTTGTATGTATATCATGTTGGAGAATGAATCTTTTTAGATATTTTGACTTAATAAAAAGGGAGCAGTTCCTAAGTCAAATATTAAAAGCCAAACAAGGTCCAGTCATAGTTTTCCAAAGGCTCCAAATGTGGTGGTTTATCATATAATTAGAATTTCTACAAAGACTTATTTTGAAGCTTTTGAGAGAGAGGAGTGGGGTGGGGGCATTTTTTTCATTGATTTATTTCTTTTGGGGTAGACTACCCTCTTCTGGAATAATTTCCCTTCCTCTAAAAGAATCCGTCTCTCTGAATTAATGAAACTTGTTGAAGCATATTTGTGACAGTTTTACATTTGTAAAAATCACAGTTTAAATGTCAATGCGTGATTCTTCTTGCTAAATTAGATACTGTTTGATGCCGCACATTCATGGTTAAAACTTTAAACATTCCCTTTTTGCAGTTAAAAAGTCTCCAATTGCACCCTTTTCTTGTCAATTTTTTTCTAACTCAGTTGTCATTATGCCTTGCTAGTTGACTGACTTGTACACAAAATCATATAAACTTGAAAGTGTGATATTTTATCTTTCACAGATAAGGATAAATTTGGTTTGGCAAATTTGATTATCAGTTAAAGCTGCTTTAGTATGATTAACAGTGCATGACCACACCCAACCTTGCACGTGTGACTTAGCAGGAGTCTTACACCATACCTTTACAGATCCAGTAAAGGGTTGGCGACTAGTAAGTTGTGTCACTGGATAGTAATGTGGTTAAATGAGAAGAATTTTTTGTTTTGTGATATTCTTAGGGAGCATTTCGTTATACAAGTCTGTATAGTTTGTAAATGAGACCACATAAATAATGCCCAAGTTTGTTCACTCAAAGGAAAGGAATGCCTTTTAGTGAGTAAAAATCTTCTCTTGATTAGTTAAATGTTAACATTGGATATTTATTTTACTTCTTCAAAATCAATTAGGGACAGAAACCCGGATTAAACCAGGTTATCTCAGATGTCAGTGTAATATTAAATCAATATGCCTCTGCTTTTGGTTTAATATTTGACAAATGTTAGATTGGAAACAAAAGAGAAATTCAAGTTAAATAATCAGGGTGACCTTATGTGCCTATTTTTTTCCAGCACTCCCTCCTAAAATCATTCCCAAAAATGTCAACAGTAATTCTGTCATTTAGATTGAACCAAAAAAAGTTAAATGTTAACAGATAGTAGCCTTGAAGAAATTAGAAATGTAGGCCCATATTTCTATCCATGTACTCTAGAACCACTAACATTTCAAATGATGCCTTGCAACTGTTCTCATTGGTACACCCCACCCACTATGTCGTTTTTTAAGTAGTAATAAAATTTACCAACTCTAATGTTGTATTAACACATTCCTTTTAAAGATACTTAAATATTCTCGAGTCACTGAAACTTTTTAAAATTAGACATAAAACACAACATAAAATGTGCTTCACATGAATTTTTTAAAAGTTTCAAAATGATGAAATATGTCCATCTTTTGACTGTGAATGGAAGGTTATAATTTCTTATATGGTATGCAGTCACTTCAGTCCATGTGTAATGCTGGTCACAAAAATACAAATTTGGGGTTGGTGTGAAATTTAAATTTCTCTCTCCATGTGTAGTAGGTTTTGTGGTACATATGTGACTTAATATTATACCACTCAAATTGATGATATAAAGTGACTTGACATGATGCTATTCCAGGTACTTTTAGCTGTTTTGTTAATCAATTTCAAAAATAAATCCTTCAAGTTAGTTACAAAATTTCCCCAATATCAATAAACTGGAATAGGCAACAAAAATCTGTTACAAATCAAGTCTGGTATAACCACATGCAAAAACTTAATCATTTGCTCTGTTTGTTTAAGCTACCTCTGTGAGGAAGACATTTTATGGGTGGAAACAAGATGTGGTTAGAAAGATATGTAGTTACCATAAGAATTGTGAAATGAACATCTTTAGACCATGGATTTAATATGAAGCTTCCAAGTCAGGCACCAAAATGGCCTGAAGTGCCAAAGTTTATCTTTCTGAGTTAAGCTAGAGGGCTTTGGACCTGTCTTGTATAATTTTGTATTTTAATGATTTGATTATGATATGGGGTGGTTTTGATAACAGTATGTCACATATGAGACGTGTAAATGTGAGACGTTTAAAATGCACTTTTTGAAGGAAAAAACTTATGGAAAAGGAGAATATTTGATGTGAGCTTTAGGCAGCTGCACTAGTAAGGTTCTCAAAGTGTCTTGCAGATAGCCCACAAAAAGGGGCATTAGGATTATGCTCGCCACATTTTTCCTACTTATGATCTAAGTGCAAAGAGAGATTAGGTGGAATTTTTTGTCTTGTATGTGCTGAAAAATGTCAAAATTGGCTTCTTAATGAAGAAATGGTTGAGAGTTATGTTTAAGTTAGTAATGTATCCCATTTACAGTACATTCATTCTAATACTATGTATTCAGAGCATTTTTGCTACGTCAGATTACAATTTGTATTTTATTATTTTCTATTTAAATTTTTCCTGGCTATAAATTTTTTGTTTAACTTCTTTACCAATATTTAATTTCTTCCTTTATTGTGTGACAAATATGAATAGTTTCTAAATTTAAACTTTGAACACATTGTTAGACAAAGTGCTCAGAATTGAGTTTTTTTTTCAATTGTGACTGAAATTTACCAGCATGTATATTGTGCACGAATGTGTAAAAAATGTGTTCATTCTTTCAACCAGTTGTACATATGTATATAAAATATCTTCCTTTCTTCCTTGTTCTCTCTATAGAGTCTGAAACTTGTTCATCAGTGACTTTGTCAGTAATTTGATAAAAGATAATGAAACAGGTGTTCTTGTTAGCAGTAGGCAATGTAGTATAGTAAAGTAGACCTATTAGCCTTGTAATACCAGTTATGTGGGGAAGTTTTTAGGATGAAGGGAGGGTCTGACTTACAGGGGGAATATTTTGTTAAGGAACTATTTGCCTTTGTTTTTAATTGCAAGAAGAAAGTGCCCATATATCCACTCCACCCCCTCTCTCTCTCCCCTACCCTACCCTGTTCTAAGGCCATGAATGTGAGTTAAGTTTTTTAAGTTGCCATTAAACAATGCATACTCTTCTCCCACCATACTAAACGCACTAGATAATTTGAACAGCAGAAGTGTTTTGAAGCTAAGAAACAAAATTTCTGTATATACTCTTCCAGTGGCTCACCTCCCCCCTCCTCAATCCAGTGGTGTAACCCCTACCCCACCCCCATCCATTCTTGAATTTCATGCTTTCATCATTTTATATCTTTCCATCGTAAGATTTAAAAGTTCATTCCAAAATGAGGGTTTCTTGTGTGATTGTGTCACACACATGAGATTGAAAAGTTGTTTATCTGATATGCAATTGCATCTTATATGGTACAATATTTGTGGTCCCTCTTCTGGACTTGCAGCTGTTGGGCTTGAGTAATTTGAATCTTTGGAGGAAATATGCATTAGATTTACTTCCACATAATTAAAAATTATGCAGTATACCTATTGACCACTTAGATTAACCCCTAACCTCTAACTTTTACCTCCCCCCTTACTTTAAACATTGCCATCCATCTGCAACTGCCAAAGAAATCAAAGAGTACTATTTCATATACTTTGCAGTACTTAGGAGATTTCCATTTGTTTACAACCCGCTGCCATTTGGAAAAGGATCATCAAGATTTCCTTGAGCATTATTTTCACTTTTAGGGAAAAATGTTGATATCATTTCTTGACATTTGTGCCTTGTTAATGAGATTGGGAAGATACAGTGTTTTGGTATCTTGGTTGTGTTGGTGTAATTTAAATATTGCAACTGTAGTTGTCCTTATTGTGAATGATGAACCTCACACAACTGTTAGATTACATTAATGCTGCCCTGATGACAGGGCTTCAGGCTGAATCATGTTTCATTGGTACCATTTAGGCAAGCAATGACTGGTGGCAACAGTGGGATTTTATTGTCATCTTTTCATAAAAGAATGGCCAGCTTATGGCATCAGTTAATAACTCCACTTTTTTTGGCTTCCATTATGAAAAACTGATGCCACCAGCTTATGGAATCAGTTAATTACTCCACTTATGTGTGGCTTCCATTATGAAAGCCTGATGCCGTCAGTCTAAGTGCATTAAGTCTTCCAACATTAAACCCACCGAGTAATCGTATTATGTAGTGCCTAGTAAGATGTTCTTCTTGCAAACATTACATAACCACCGATGACCAGTTACCACTGATAATTGTAGTGTCGTGGCTACAAGCCATTTCTGCTCAATCTTAATAAATCTGATATGAAACGTACGTTAGTGCTCCAAAGTAAATATGAAAAAGATTTCCTGGTGAAAACAGTAAAGAAAATGTGGAAAACATGGAGGGAAAGAATAAAGGGAAAGTGAATTATTGTCCTTTATCGCTCACAATTTAAACTTGAAATAACGTGTATTTTTCTGTTTTATAAGCTTTCTGAGGGCGCTATATGTACTTCACAACTGGAGTATCTTTATGAGGAAGTATTAAATCTATACACAACGAGAGTGGTTACGCTCTGTACACGACTAAAGTGATTTATTAATGGACAAAGTCTGTAAGGAAAATTATCTTAGTTTTTACCTGTTAATTATACAACGAAAAAATTTATCAACGATGTGTTTCCTCTCAGAAACGTAAATGTTGCAGGTGTAGGAATCATGTTATGAGGACTCGTGGTTGAAAAATTTGAAAGGTTGGGTTCATCTATTCACTTTGGTCTGTCTCTTTAGGCTAGGGTTTGTGAACTTTCTGAAGTACTTGATAACATCGAGGGGGAGATTTTTAGTCTCACTATGTCAGGAAACATCAATAAAATCGTCGGCTTGACAATTTTTCGTGATCTGAACTTTTTGTCTTCCTTGAACAAAAGTAGAGGAATATCTCCATAGAACTGGGGTAATGTTTTAGTTTGGGTATTTTTCGTTCGTAGCAACAGCTCGTGAATTTCAGTCATTTTATACCGTACAATTAACAGGGAACTGACTCGTTACTTTTTGAATGTATTCTGGCTGTATTTGTCATAAATCATTCTGACCATTTTATTGTGTTTGTCACAAAAGTTCGATTTTGTTTCTCTGACAAGTGGCAACTTACTGACCTTGAAACTTTGCGGGAGGGAGGACATGAAAAAAAAACATTCTACGGAACGTTTTTTAATGTATTTCAGCGGTAATGATAGAGGCTGACGATTTAAACATGATGTATGTCTATAGCTCTCCTGCTTTCATTACGGTATATTGCGGTCGGTCGGTTATCGCTGTCTGTAACCTTTGACCTAGCTATTATGATTAGTTCTGTTTGCTGTAAGTCTTACCAAGACATTTCAAAAGTGATTATACTATTCTATCTCTGCGGATTCTTTGTTGACTTCATTTTCCAAAAGTAGTGGGGCTGTCTCACCCCTTGTGACTATATGTTTCGACGACCACGACCCAATAAAGGCGTTCTCTCGCCTGCTTAGTTTACTTAAGTGTACTGTTTTCGTCTGTACTTAAATTAATGCCTTTGATCGGCGATGGCGTGTCTTCTGACTTCATATATGGCCTTATTTGAACGGTTCTTATTGGTTTTATCATGTTAGAAAAGGTCATTGCAGGTGGAAGTTTTTCTACGAAAATAAAGCATCGACACAGTATAAAAATATGTTTGTCAACTGCCTGATGTTTTTAGCTTTCTTGTTTGGTGTCACGTGGCATTCGAAGTGGGGGGAGAAATTGGTGGTACCCACCTTAGGGGTTCATAAAACAGGATCATTTCCCCCTCAGGTAGAACCCTCCCGCTCTCTTCAGCATGCTTCTGGCTCATTGGAAGGGGCAATGAGAGTGCACATTAAAATCTTTAGTGATGTAATGTCAACCGACTGTACATCCACTAAATCCGACTAAAAATTCAAAGGGGGTGGGGTGGGGAGCGGAGGGGAATTGTAGCAGGTTTATCCCCATAGGCTGACAGAGCACGCTATGTCATGGTCAGGACAAAATCATATCAAGATGATGCGAATAATCGTCCGGGAAAGCCAAATTCTGTTGCTTTGATGGAAAGGCTATGGCAAGAAGGTACCACGTTATTGGACATCTCGCTAGCTACATGCTCTTTGCAATCCTATCTAAAGAAACTTGTTCGGGCTGACTCCACATGATCCGCCATTTCTTTACAGACGTCACACGCGCATGCCTTAAACCAGTATTTACAAACCTAAGCTTTCTGATAGGTTCTGTGTTTGGTTATCTCGGTAATTAGATGAATCACGTATTTTTAATTTGATCAGATTGAGCAGATACTTTCAAACACATTACCTGCTTATACATACTATTGAAGAAGTGTCTCTCACCCAATTGTTAGGTGTTTCATGTATCGATTGGCTTCTGACCGTGGTCAGATTAACTTATTACGCATACAATCTAGTGTTTAGTTCAGTTAAAAAACAGAATCAGAAAGAAAAGAAGATCCTAATTATAAGCAGCCAGCCTACTATAGAGACTCTCACACCATAAATCCGATTATCACCATATGGACTAATGACTATGCGATGCATTCTTGAAACCACCATCACTCGAAGACAACCCAATAATCTCGGCACTTTGCAGTCTATTATGTCCGTCGTTTACAAAGGGCCTTGAAAGAAAATGAGAGAGAGAAAGAAAATGTTTCGGATGTAATTGAACGCTTTGAAGTTTTAGAGTGCAGCGACTCCTAGCATTCCTAGAAAGAAAAAATTATTAAGGAAAGTCACTAAAGATCTTTACAGGATTTTCCACGCGACGTCAACGCGGTTTCCGATTCTTTGGCTGGACGCACGTCACCGTCGTCATCGGTTTGGGCGCTCCGCACAGCAGTAACCTACATAATTACGCTGTTGTTAATGCAGGTAAACGTTCGACCTTCAAAGTATTCAACATTTCAGGGAGAGAGAGAGTGAGAGAAACACGAAGCAGTCACTTCTAGTCTGTGAAAAACCTGTTTAGGTCAGTGGCGACGGAAGCTTCCATACAGTCAGGGGAGAATGCCCCCCCCCCCCCGGCTGGCGCCCTTTTTAACGTAATTTCACCTATTCGCTATTATGGACATTGCTTTCCATTAAATAATTTCACTGTGATGTTTTCAGGCATATTCTTATAGCAAATGCTCAAGCGGCGGTCATTATTGGCAAGTGGGAAGGATCATTTCAGGAGATCTGGAGGGTGTTTTTAGCCCGGCAGTTTCTAAATGCTCCTCGTCAACCTACGATGGCGCTTCCCTTAGATCGGTGATTAATTCTTCACTGAGCCCATTTGGGTCGTCAAGGGAACTACTACACTTTAGAGTGAAGTAGAAAGAGAAAATGTGGGAGGGGGTAGGTGCCCATAGCAAGAATACTGGAATCCGATCTGATGAACAGGCCCACATTTTGCTTGTCTTGTTTATTTTGACAGATGCATGATGACATTACTAGGTAGCTTGTTCCGAATTTACAGGGTATCACCTGAAGCAGGATAGAAACAAAGTCAAAAATTGCTTCTTTGAGCAAGTCCATCGTGAATTATGTATTCCAGGAAATCGAATCTAAAAGTATGTATAGTTTTCTGTAAAGTATTCTTGGAAGAAGGCCCCAGAATTTTTCCCCACCCTGGGGCACACATCCCTTCCGGGCTTCTTGCAGTTCGCTTTTGTACGTTTAATCCTCAGCCTCCTTGGAACATTTTTTTCTGTAAATCCTACATCAGGCAGTCAGGATTTTGGTGTGACGGTTTATGGTGTGAATTTAAACGTCGCCGTTCTTACATCAGTATGTGAAAGGAACAAACTAATCATACATGATACGTTTTTGTAGAAATATTTTAGGGTTGGGGAAAAAGTTTTCGCTCAGGTGGGCGAATCTAGATCCAAAGACAAAAACCCCTTATTTGTCTCTTCTGTAAGAAATGTCAAAAATTTGCAGTAATTTACCTTAAAATTTGTCCAAATGATGCACCAAATTGCATCTAAGGGCCTTCAATAAAAAAAAAAAATCCAAAGGGGAGGGGGACACCCTCCCCAGGACAGTAATCCGACACAAGGTTCAATCCCCCAGTCTCGAACAGCTTCCTACGCCTTTGCAATGTATGTTACCCCAATACGGTGCACAAAATCTCTAGCTTTCCTTTTTTCCTTTTTGGTCTTAATGATTACATATGTCGTATTGTCGTTTGTGTAAGCCTAACCAAAAATTAAGGGCGCCTTTGCACGCTTCGCAATTTCACGATTCAGATTCAAAAGAACACTATCAGTGCGCCACTCGACTCTTGAAGTATTAAGTGATATTATGCAAAATATGCCCTGCAATGGCATGGGATAGTTAGGCTCCGTCATGTTCCCTTCTCACCACCTCCTCGACATAGGGGCTGTCGGAACTTGGGGTCGCTGGCATTGCCCGGCCCCCTGTCGGGAAATTATTTCGCCACCCATGGTCGGTTTACTTATTTTGGCTTTCAAAAGGGTTATATCTGTGGTAAAACCCAAAATTTTTGGTACGCTTTGCCCACTGTTGCTCAGTTCGATTACTTAAATAGCTAAATTCAGTACAAACCCTTTCCACCTTTTCAAGTATCTTAATAAGAAAAAGACATGGATTCATGTAAATGTCGGGAATTTCATCGCATTTCGCTATAGTTAATGTTCGCTAGTTAATGTTCCCTTGTGTCTGTCGAGCGGTACGGCTAATGACTCGAGCAGGGAAGTACAATGTAAGTTATGCCCGATAGGCCTAGGCCCAACTACCTGGACAATATATGAGCTTTAAAGAGCACAGATTCTTTTAGTATAGGTTTACCCAAAACAATTTCTCGCGCTATACAATTTTACAGTTTAGATTCCGGGAAAACATTAAATCAGCCTGCGCGGAACTATGTTCCTCTAGTATATACAAATTTTATGCAATGTTATCCAGTATATATGCGCTATGACATGGTGTAGTACACAGGTTATCTTCAAATCCCCCTCACTAACCCCGTCGACGGCATCGGGGCTTCGGGTCCCTGCCCCCTTGAGCTGAAAGGACACTCTGATATACACTAGCGGATTAAGAGCGGGGCAACAGGGGCACGTGCCCCGGCCCCCACATTTGCCCCCCCACACACACACACACATTTAGAGTATCCTAAAATTTACAAAACTGTCGTAATTGTGATCCACAACCTTTATTTCTAAATTCTTAGCATGTAACGTTGAAATGATGCGTTTCCCATGCTGTTTCGCTGACTACCATAGGACACACCAGACCCAGGATTCGAACCCGGCAACACGAATATTTCGAACTTGTAGCTTTCTACTTTTATCTAAACTGCTACTGTTTTCTGGCCACTGTAGATTTTCAGTCTACTGTAGATTCGTCAATGTTTGACGGGGTTTCACCCATGGAAAAAAATTAGTCCACGCATATGGGCAGAAGCGTGGGCAGGATTGCATATGTTACCGTGACGAGATCAAGTTCTACAACTCCGACTGATCCTCACACCCTTGACTGACCTCATTTTGGTCTCAATCGTATAATTTCCTTAAATCTTTCCAATTTCCCTCGACTGGACTCGGAGGTGGGTGCACTGCACACATGCACGCTGCATAGAAGCGGGAACGTAGTTATGCGGTAGATTTTACGCCTTTCACACCTCAGGTATCTGAAAGGACTACTTTCGAGTCCAGCTAAATCGATTCCGAACCAAGTCTGATTCTAATGTCCCCAATTCCTGGCCAATTTCGAGTTCGGCCATTTGACAAGGTATAGAATATCATATAACTGCTTGTTGTACTAGGGCTATCTTCTAAGTACATTTGATTAAAATGTCATTTTTAATGGTCCATTTCATATTCCGGTCCACCTTGTTATTTAGTTGAATGTTGGCGATCACTTCATGTATTTGATTGTCAGATTGTGCACATAAATAATGTATCTTTAAGTCCCATTAAAGGCATTTTCCAGTGGCTCTCTCAAGGGTCTCATGTGAAAGAAAAAAAGTCCACTTCATGCCCTCCAAACCCCGTAGCAATACTCTTTTCCTAACTCGAGATACCTCATATAAAACAGTACTTATTTTTGTCACAAAATACCTCCAGTTCTCATCAAGGTCACAGATTGTTATGTAAAGTGGGCACATTGCCTCAGATTCCTTTTGTTTTACTTTATAATTGAATGTCCTGTTTGTCCTTGAAATTTGATACTGCTGGAATGTTGCAACATGTTTCCATGTAGTTTTAGTACAAATCTACACCAAATGTAGGGCATAACAAACAAAGTTGCTAAATATTCCCTACAGTAGCGTCAACATCATAAAGAAATTCAATTCTATGTCAAATTAATGTGCCACGATGACGTCACAGATTTCCCATAATGCACCTCATCTTGAGAAAAATTGCATTTCTTTAAAAATTTGTATCTTGCAAATGCTACAAGCTATTGAGATGTAGCTTTCACCTCCTGAAAAAAATTCTGCATTTTTTGAACTCACTAAATTTTCTCTGGCAAATCCCTTTAATGAAACTCATATTTGTGGACTCGGTTGGAATCCTCGGCTTCAGGTCCGAATCCAGCTACAGCCCATTCCTGGCTAATTCTGACCCGGGACCTCCCATTTCGGGCAAATTGCGACTCCAGTAAAAACGGACTCGATACCAGAATCTAGTCCGAGTTCGGGCCCGAACGTTACAGCCCTGTATCCGGTTTGAATCCCGTGAGAAACAGAATTTTGGTATATGGTGAATGACTACGTGTTCAACAAAGTAAAAATACATTGTACCGAGGTGCACCATGGTGCTATGAAGGGTTTCTTTTACCTTTAAGGACTGATGTGATGCAGGCAGTGGCGGCACTACATGGGGACATGAGGGGGATTTGCCCACTCAGAATTTTCCTTTCCCCACAGTTCGTTGCCCCCCAGTTGCCCCAACCCTTCCCAACCAGATCTCAGGAGAGTATCCTGAGACTTATTTATTCACCCAGAGATACGCTAAAACCTCAAACTACCGGGGGCTTCGCCCCCTGGACCCAACCAGGGGCACTAAGGCGGGCTCCTGGACCCACCTGCTAAAACGTATAGTGGCATGACGTGCAGAATAGCCTAATACACTAAAATTATTTGGAATCTTTGCATGTGATGCATTATGAACAAAATCATACCTATCCTGAGTTAGTTAGATGAGGTTTTACGGCTCAGTTTGAAACCAACTGAGATACCTATCCTGAGACTTATTTTTTCACCCAGAGATATGCTAAAACTTCAGAGCTTCCGGGGACTTCGCCCCCTGCACCCACCAGGGACCCTAAGGTGGGCCCCTGGACCCCAACCGCCAAAGCTCGCGCTACGTGCGAAAATTTTGTTGCCCCCTAATATTTTCCCTCTATCCCCCCCTTTTAAAATCCTGGTGCCGCCACTGGGTGCAGGGCAATGGCCTGAACCTCAAAACTTGGGAAAGAAATGCATCTGGGGCATCACTCTTAACTCTGTACCTGGAAACCTCTTGCCGAATGTCCTATAGTACCCCAGGCAAAATTTTTTTTAGGGCCAAGGGACCTGCCCTTGAGAAATTATTATGCAATTCTAAAGCTTGACTCAAAGTGGTGCAATTTATTTCAGCCCGGGTTGCCTTTTTATACTCAGCTCCAAAAACTGTTGCTGTAGGTCTGCAAATTAGAGGAAGGGGGTCGAAATGTCCATTAGTGGGGCCACGGACCATGACTGGTACGGTGTGATACTTTTATTACATATTGACTCGTTTCAGGCTTGTTCCTTTTTGAACATTAAGAAGAGGGATACATTCAGTTTCCGTTTTAATACCTAATCGCAGGAGAGAAATTCGATAAGGGCCTTCTTCCTATAGACTGTCATCTCGTGTTTTGTTCCACTTATGTCAACTACTTCTTTAAGCTGTCCTGTAATAGCCTCTATATGTACATTGAAAAGAAATAAAAAAGTCAAAATCTTGTCCATTCACAAGCCACTGTCGTAGATCCACAAAGGAAATGGAATTATACCCCTTTCATAAGCCCGTGGAAATAACGAGAAGTCCTCTTAATGTGACGCCAGTGCTTGCAAGGATGAAAGCCCGTTTTGTCCCCGTCAAAGGTGGCTCCTGGCCTATTACTATAATTGAGTGTTTCGAATACGGTGATTAGAGGATAACAGACCAGATAGGATTTAAACTGTAAAGTGAGCAACTTGTACAAGCATGTATGCGCAGACCGGCTATCTCTTTGGAGCTGCTGACTCAACACCGGATGACTCGTATTTGATGGCTGGGGCCACCTTCCGTGTTGCTTTTCTTCCTACTCATTTTTGACATAAAAAGTTTAAAAGATCTCTAATCCGGTTCATTATATGATCAGCGCATTATAGGTAGATTACACGCAGTAAAAACTGTCGGAACCCATTCTTGTCCGTCTGGAGACCAAAAACCTTTAGAGAAGGTGCAAGAAGACAACTTGGGAATTACATGGGAAGGGAAGGAGGAC
>WURT03669116.1:3748-16001 GCA_009936505.3 Holothuria glaberrima | reverse complement strand
TGTGTATAATAAATAATATTTGTCTTCTTTAGCTTAAACAATGATGGTCACATTTACTACCTGGGTAAAGATCAACTTGGAATGTTGGGTCTTATTGATGCCTCAGAGTGTCCACCAACCTTTGGATCAGGTGAGCACACTACCTTCTGCCTCTTATTCTAAAAACAGCTACATGTTTATTTCTTAAAACAGTGAAAAGTTGACTTCAGTTGAATGGAGGTCTGCTCAGAGTAGCACCTCCTGCCACTAGCTACAAAGCGTAATACACAATAAGGAAAAGCTGTCCACTTAGCTGGTCCACTCCAAGACCCAATGGACTTTGTTGGTTGGAAAAACCAGACCAGTTGGACAGAAAGCTGATGTGCCCAAAAAGAGAAACAAATGGACTCAAACAGAGTATAAAATTTTAGCTCTTGTGAAACTCACTGTATGTGTCAGCACAAACCATGCTTCCTGCTTTATGATTAGGCTTTGGAGACTTCATTGTTTTGAGGGTGGGATATCCATGGCCATGGGCAGTGATCCTGGGGGACAGGGGGACATGCCCCCCAGTATTTGAGAAATCATCCATTGACTTTGATTTATCACTCAGTAAATTATTTGAAAATGGGGTCATGGCCCCCTAATATTGAGAACAAATAGCCTCTTTTGCCTGTGGCCTTTTAATTGGAGTCATGAGCCAAATTTGCATTCTTTACAATGATGTCATAATTGCAGTCCAGTGACTGTTAATACACCAGTGGGCACCTACACTACAAGATATTTGATGGCCTTGGTACTAGGCATGAGATAGCAGTAAGTCTTGCCATTATGTAGACGGCCAAAAATTGCCAGGCATTGCTTTCCCAATGGAGTATCAGATGTTGTTCAGCTAAGACCTGAATTCATAACTCAGCAATATTACACAAAAGGATATACAGTTAAAGAAGAATGATTATATTTTACATTAGAGGAATCACAGGCAACTCCTGTCAAAACATTTGTACCCCATCTGTGGTACCAGTGTGATGGAAGGCTTTTCAAACTCTTTAAGTGAGATTTCCAGTTTCTGAATACTTGCTAAGGCCCTGTGTGTAGTGCCAAACTGCCATTGTTAAATAGTCATAGGACTTTCACTAAAGGGACAAGCTAGTGATTGTGTAGAGGAAACTTAAAAATAGCGAGTTTGATTATTTTTTTACATATCTTTATAAAATCTTGCTTAAGAACAGAATTGCAACCTTTTTGAAAACAAAAATATGATTTTGAGGTATTTATTGACAATAACAAAAATTTATTAAGAAAAATTTATTAGTTGAATAAAAATTTATAACATTGACAAGCAAATTAGAGTCACTACCTACACTCCAATCCAGGGGTTACAATAACATAGTAGAGTTGGGTAGCCATCCCAAGCCAGTCAGATGAGTTTCAAACACATTAGCAAGCAATTTGTAGGACAATTTGTTGGCTGCTTGATCACTGATGCATACCAGATTATGATGTAAGTTAGTTAGTTAGATGGGGTTTTACAGCCCAGTTTCTAACCAATTGATTATGATGTAAGAAAAATTCAGTCAAAGATGTGAAGGCAAATAGATGATTTTTTCATAATTACCCTAGTTATCTTTTGCAGATTTTCAAGATGTCCGAGGGTTTATACAAGGAGGGTTCTCTGTATGGGGAAACCATGAAGGGGATCTTGGTCTGGTAAGAGTGATATCATTATGCTTGAGTTTATGATGTCAATGTGCTAAAGTCAGTACATAGCTTTAGATTATTGTGCCCTTGAAAGGAATTTTATGTATATGCTAAGTGTGAAGGCAATTTTGCATCATTGGACAACCAGTTCAATCTTCCAGTGTTCCAGTGTAGTTCATGGTATTTTTTATTGGCATAGATCCTTGTGTGGGATGAATCCTCCCTAGTATATGACTAAGGGGATAAATTTGCCCGTGTGTCAACAATTCCCATTTACCACACCCCCTCCTGCAGGGGATCAGATAACATTGATATTGCTTATTGCAGTTCTTCAACCCCATCCCCACCCAACCACTAGCTTACCCCCCACTTCTTGTCCAAAAACAAATGTTGGTATTAGTTTATTGAGATAGCCACTTTAGCAAAACAAGCAACAAAAGGGTGTTAAAGGACTCCTTTGTGAGTTAAATAGCTTTCTTGATAAAGTTGACAGACGGTTTACTAGATTGAATTTACCATTGTTTTGTTAGTTATACTGTATGGACGGAATAGAGTCATGCAAGGATTGAAAAGCATACTTTTGTAAAAGGTGATTGGTAATTGGGAAATAGCTTTCTAAGTAATGGGTGAGACTTTTAAATACAAGGAGATTGAAAAAAAAAAACGATAGGTGACCAGGATTTTACTTGGGATTGTTCTTTTATTGGCCAGCAGGGCCAGTTAGGTTGTAAAACTATTCTGTCCAGGCAAGCAACATACTGGCCCAACTTTCTCATTGGGTAGTGCCTACACTTAAAATCAACCTGCCCACTGGGCCTGCTTCTTACAGTTGTTAACCGTAGGTGTAAACTTAGTGACCTTGGGCCTTCAGGCCAGGGCCATAGCTAGGGGTGGACAAGGTTTGGGACTTACCCACATTTGGAAAATTGAGAGTGGGGGAGATTTGTAGGCACTTGCGACAAAGAAGAATTTTTTTCCATTTTTTTTTTTCTGAAAGGGTAATAAATATGACATTGGTATCCAGTCTTTCAAGAAGCATATTCTGCCTCAGCTCTCTGACAGAGATACCATCATCCTGATATGTTCCAGCAAAGGTGAGCTCAGTAAGGTTATTGTCATTTCTGTCAATATTATGAAGCATTGATATCAAATTTAAAAAACTGTCACCACAAAAAGAAAAAAAAAATTAGCAATAAAACTTAGATTCGTGTGTGGTGTTCACAAAGAATACTTTACGCACAAAAAGGTGAGTAAGTCGGACTAAGGCATTATATCTTGTTTCAATAGTCGGTTTTTACAAAGAGAAAAGGAGAAAATTGTGTAAATATTGTGTTTAACCTTACACAAGCGCTAGAGTTGTTGTAAGTAACAGAAGCCATGAGAGCAACACTCACAAAGAATGCTGAGCCAAATATTTGTTTACAGTGTAAGACCTTGCATGTAGCCACAGAAGACTGATGGCATCATTTTAACAATAATATTAAATGTTGCTGGCTTATAATATGACAAAACAGGACTCAACCACACACACAGTTGGCTGTTGTGCACAGTAGCAGAGATTTATGTGAAAAAGTGTGTGTGTGTGTGTGTGTGGGGGGGGAATGAAGGACCCTTGAAACAAAATTGGGGGGGATGATGGGCCCTTGAAACAAAATTAACTGTGTGAAAAGTGAATGTCAAAGGAAGCTTTGATTAAAAGGAGGGGGGTTGAGATTCCCCTGTCTTCCCTGGGATTTTTTCCTATGGTTGTGCATCTGTTGCAGATTCACTGTGTATTTTTATGAACAGTGTAAATTGTTTTTGTGCTTACCAGGTAGGAAAGTTCTCACACAGTACATGAATATTTTGAATTATGCCAGAACTTGTGAAATTATTAGTGAATTCAGTCCCAGGTAGCTGGTTAATTTATGATTCAAAATTCAGACTATCACTTATTTGAAATCGGTAAGCAATCTGACATTTCAAACAAGGAGTGGAAATTCTCATGGCATGAAGGTAAAGCAAGCAGTTTAGTCCCTAAAAAATTTTAGACAAAAATTTTTCGACAGGAATGGTTCCAGTACATATTTTGCAAGAGGACTTGTCTTCACAACATATTGTAATATTATCACTGTTGATAATATAAATCTAGAAATCTGAGCTGTGAATTGTTGAAGGGTCAACTAGTATTTAAAATTCATTTGGTCTTTGGGCTTTTTTTATTTTAGACCAGGACAATGCCATTGATAGTTTGTGTGAGGATATTCAGAAAACATCTGCTGTGATGGTTTGTGTAGAAGATGAGAGGACATTCCAGAAATCTGCAGTGAGTATATCCAACTAAACATGTCCTGTATCTTGTGTAATTGTTTTAATATTTTATTTTTAATATTTTGATATTACTTAAATTGTATATGTGTCATCAAAACATCAAAAGGTTCATATTTTTAATATAAAAGACTCTAGCACAACTCAGTTACAGTATGTTGCTAAAACTGCAAGGAAATTTACAGACAGAATCTCTAGGTTGTATCCACTGTTAGTGGCCAAGCTAAGGGGCTTAAGGAATGCAAGTCTCCCTCCCCTGCATAAGTCTTATGATGCCTTAGCCCCCCCCCCATACTGGATAACTTATGAAAGAAAAAAATACCCTGCTTTCATATTTCAAGCCTCCCTACCCCCATTAGTGAAATGATGGAACCCTCTGCTCCCCCCCCCTCCCCACCACCATGAAAATTTTTTGGCTGTGCCACAACTTTCTGCTAGAATTGGCACTCTTTCCACCCGTTACATTCACTGATTTGTGTCATATTTGTCTAGGTCATTGATGGTAGCAGCTTGGAGCTCTACCTTAGGCTACCCTGGACACAATTTGAAGAGCCCCTGGGGATCTTCCCACCTCAACTTCAGAGACAGATTCGAGAGAACCTAGCACAGCTCTCTGTTAAACGGACTCTGAACATGATTAGTACTGCAGCTCATGTCCTGAAAGGGAAAGTCTATCAGAACTATATGATAGACCTGAAATTAAGGTGAGTAGTGCAGGCTGCGAGAAGAGTGAAAAAGAGGCTTAGTGTATCTAATCAGCATGAATCAGAGGATGTGGGGAGGGTGAAGGGAGGATGTAGGGAGGGAAAAGGGAGGGGGCAGGGGTGGCTGGAGATGGGGAAATTTGTTAAGAAACAAGTCTTTGACATAACATTAATGCATATTACATGAAGGGTCCAGCAGTGAATTAATGGAACTGGGTAATTTTAAGCCAACATTTCAAGTATGTAGGGAAATGTCATATTGAGCCTTTTTTGTCAAAAGATAGTTTAAATCCTTCCCATTTCATTGGCCAATACCTGACAAAATCACTTGATCCATGATGGTGCTTTACGTATGTGCCAATCTCTGAGCAGTATGCTGTAGATGTGTGTCCTTTTTAACATATTTCTCATTAAACTAATGTTGGAACGATTTATGGCATTTAGTACTGGTAGCAGCAGATGTTTTTGGTATAGAGAGGTTTCACCAATGTCATGTGATTGTGTGTCTCTTTGGTTTTGTAGGACAAAGCCTTCATAGTGTCACAGTAGTATCTATGGTTATGACGTGTGCAGGTGCTGTAAATACGCTTACTGTGCTTGCAGTTTGCCCTTCAGCCAATCACATGAAATTATTCTATTGTTAAAATTTACCAAAATGACAAAACAGTTCCATATACTAATCTTATTTGGCCTGTTCTTCATGCAAAAGGTACATTATTTTAAACATCTGGATGTATGTGTTAATGTTTTACATCATATAAATGGTCCCCACAGCTTGTAGGTTTGGGTAGAAGGCGCTTTTCCTGAAATACCAGTATTACATTGTCATCGGCTCAAGTTGAGAATTGAAATATGGGATATCTGTAGCACCACTTATTAGTTAAATTGGTACAACACAGCATTGAACTTCTTGGAACATACCAAATTAACATGACAGAAGGCTTGAATGGCAAACTTCGAAATTAATCACTCCAAATAACATCATTAGATTCGTTATACGTTTTCCTTCTGGAAAACTGCCAGTATGTTGAGTTAATTTTCAGTCTTTCAGTTGTAAGATTTTTTGTATATCATCATACCATTGAATCCCATTACTTTCATCAGTCCCCCCCCCCCTCTCCCCGTGCCTCTGAGATCAACCAGTATGGGACTCTGTTAAATAAGGTTTGTCTTTTAACATTATCTATTTTTATATCAACATGATGTATATTTCATTTCAAATTCATCGTGTTAATACCCTGTCATAACTGTTTTCTTTCAATTTCTAGCAATAACAAGCTGTTTCATCGTGGTATAAGCATCATGGTGGTGAGTCTAATTATTTGTGTCATCTTCATTTACATTATACCCAGGCAGTAAAGATAATGGGAAAAAATTCTGGGAGTTTTGCATACCACTCTTACAAGTCCTTGAATTTGGGTGTTTGGTCTGGAAATATCACTGTGGCTTACTTTAATTTAGTTATGAAACTGTTTTCAAATAATGGAAAGATAAAGTTCATATACAAATCATAAGTGTGGCAATTAGTTCCAAATTCTCAGGTTTTCACACGTGTCTGTTATGGGTAATCACAGGTTCACAGGTTATTGCGTGAAAACATGTTTTTCCTTGACATTGACCCAGGTTGGCCAGTTGCCATCCTTTGCCACAGGTGTGACACAGGTTTGCCACAGGTTTTTCACAGGTTTTACATGCAAAAAGTTTGGCAATTAACACAGAGGTTTACAAAGAATTCTGAGACAAAACCTGTGGCTTGAAACTGAAGGCAGGAAAGGTGTGTCAAATCTGTGTCCAGAGGATTCCAAAAACACAGGTTTGCCACCCAAGAACACACGTGTGATCACGCATGGTTACAGAAACAGGTTGACACACCTTTTTTGTAAGGGTCCAGATGCTTAACATATTCTTATGTCAGTACTACTTTAAGTGCCATCCACTGATGAATCTAGAAGGAAAGTTTTAGGTATCAGATTAACATCTCAGTAAAATAGAAAAAGGGAGAATAAAATTCTAAGCACCATACAAAATAAAACAAAGTAGACAGTATGCAAAGCAAAATGCAACACACTTTCATGCATGTGCAATGGAATTCTCAAAAAGTGTTACCCTAAAAATGAAAGAAAATGTGATTGTTAATCTGTAAAAATATCTCAAGAGAATGCCAAAACCATACACAACAATGCAATAATTGCCACACAGAAATGAAAATTGCTGGTCAAAATCATTTTTATTGCAAACAATAATACTAACTCCAATGCTGCCATACAACAAGATGTTTTGTTTGGTTGTCGAGAGAAAACAAATTCCAGTAATAACAAGGCTGTACTACCATTTCCTGTATGTGGCAAGGCTATTTTGATTTCACAGGCTTAATATGTACTCAGTTAGATTTTACGTTTCTAATGTAGGTTGATTCATTTTGAGGGTCCAAATACCATTTAGAAAATGATTTCAGTGAAGAATGGACAGGGTATCTCATTTTCCTTAATTCTGCTACCAAGAAATATATGGGATCCTTGTATAGATAGGAAAAGGGAAACTAATTCAAGGAAAGGTGAAACTTTCAAATGTAACATGACTTTGGAAATCAGAATAAGACTTACTATAATGTAGTAAATTGTGTAGAGAATGACAGCATCCCTGTAAATTATAAGAATGGCAGTATTTTAATTACCAAAGTCTTATAAAGGTCTACTCTCTTGTTTTGGGCTTAATTTTAGCTTACTACTTGTTACTCTTATACCTGATATCTAATTCATTTCCTTGCATTAAAAATGGGAATTGCATAAAATCTTGGATTTTTTTGTAGTATGTTGATCCCAGAGCAGTAAACAGCTACACTTGTTGGGAGACTGTGTGGAGTTGAACTTGTTTATGTCATTTGAAGGGGGGAAGGGGGGAGGGAACGATAGATACTCACATGGATATAATTGTACCTTTTTATGGCATGTTATTATTTCTCACATTAGAAATTGCTAGGTGTTACAGAGGATTTAGCAACAGATGCTATTCTCAGGGCTATTTATTCCACGGACCATCTGACGGACGGTCAGAGGGACGGACCTATATCCCAACACATCGCCTTAGCCTCTCGTACTCCCAAGGTAGGTATCAGGTATCTGATACCCTGACACATCGCTAAAGTATCTAATTTTATATCAGAAAAATCATTGTATGCTACATTTGGTAAAAGGGAAAATAAAGAGAAAGATACAGGGAATATTACAAAAATAAGTATTTTGATAGGTTCAGGAAGCATGGGGCTCAATAAGAGACTTGAAGTCTAAAACATTTTAAAATTTGTATTGCAGAGTTTGAAAGGTGTAACTCTTTGGTACACCCAGGGAGGTATTAGGAAAGATACCAAACATTCTGTAGGCTCTTTGAATTAATGTTTATTACTGGTGGAAATCTTACTTTTGTCCCAAAATGTCTATTGCAATATCAAGATGAACTAGGATCAGTGATGCATGCATTGTCAAAAGACAATGAAATGAACTTCTATTAACTAGTAGTGAATGTGGTAATGGTATTGCATAGCATATATTATATAGCATATTTACAATGCTATTATGAATAGCATATTTCAATGCTAGTATATAGTATACAAATAATGAATATTTATGAGTGTGATAGTATGAATAATTTCATGTGTTGAAAGATTTATGTTCTATTCAACAAGCCGAATAGAACGTTCATCTTTGAACGAATGAAATTATTCATACTATCACACAAATCAAAAGTATTCATTACTTGTTTTATATAACACATAACTTCCTAAATAGGCCAGATTTTGGTCAAAATTTGATTCAAGGAGCAGACAGAACCAAACACTGTGTGTTATGCTAGTCTAACCCATGATGGATATAACACACGACCATCTGATAGTGCCAAATAATCCATAGCATGTGACCACCAATCCTTCAATCAGATGTGGAGCAATTAATAAGGTGTTATGTAATATATATTATATAGTAGTGAATATTACAAAGAATCTCATACTTAGCATTTGGCAGCTTTTAATTTTCATACAAGTGCGTGGTCATAACCCCCAACTTATCACATCTAAAACTTAGGTTAGTGTTTCAATTATCAAGTAAGCCTTTTATTTGTTTTGTACACGTAAAATTTTGTTTAGTTGTGAATGCTGACATTGTGCAAGAGTTCTATTTCATGAATATGTAATACCAGGCAGTGTTCTCCACAGGTCCAAATTTTGTCCAGGCGCTTGTCTCTCGTCTGTCAGATGACATTGATCGCCGTCTTTGGAGAGGGGTTCAAGAGGAGGGGGTGTCAACCTCCCCTTTGGAAAGTTTTTCTCGGAAAAGTATTTAATTTACTTGGCAAACATTTCCAAAAGAAGTAAAAGCAATATTTTTGTGCAGGCGGCCAAGGTTTTTGTGCGGGTGGCAAGTTAAAGACCGGGTGCTGATGCACACTCTTCAGATTTTGTCTGGGCCGTGCACCCGGACAAAATGGCTAGTGGAGAACACTGCCAGGGTACGTATTGCAAATGTGGCATGGACTGGCGGCCAGTCCAAGCTCACATTATGTGAGGGTTAGATTTCAGTGCAGGTCAAGGTCATCTTAGGTCTACAGAGTTAAAAATGTGAAAACCTTGTACTCTGTATGTAAACAGGCTATCTCAAGAAGATACACCTTGGTGAATCTCCTACATGGTATGTCCCTTGTTCAGAAGAATATCCCTACAGTATTTGGTCAAGACCAAAGGTACTTTGAAATGATGAGAGGTCACAACTTAAAAACCTTGTAAACATGATGTCTCAGTAAAGAAAACAATGGTAAATCTCAAACTTAGCATGGTGATGTTCCTTATTGAGCAGAAAAATGCTTTTGTTTTTGATGGCTCAGGTCACGTGCTATTTGAGGTCACCAGAGGTCAAATTGTAAACACATTGTCTCATGATGGGAAAATCTTGATAAATGTTATGCTTAGACTATGGATTATGAAGTATCACAAGTCCTGTTTGTATGGTATACCTGGCATGTTATGCCCACAATTGAATGGAAAAAGCTGGCTTGTGACCATATTGAAAAAAACATCAATCTGTTCAAACAATGTTCATGGATCTTAAACATTCTAAGTATGGGTGGCGATCCCAGGGAGGTGGGCAGGGGGGACATGTCGCCCCAATATTTGAAAAATCGTCCATTGACTTTGATTTTTCAAACAGTAAATTATTTGAAAATGGGTTTGTGCCCCCCCCCCCCTCCATATTGAGAAGAAATCATCACCCTTGATTCTGAGCCTTACAGTACTCTCATCTTGAAACCATGTCAGTCTGGAACTTCAGCACTGAAAACTATTTTTTACAGGCAAGGAATCACTTAACACTGTTAGCTTTATGGTTTCAACCTTGAGAATATGTTTTAAAATCATATACTTAAGAACCAAAATAGAAGTTGACCTACATCTTTTAGCGATCATTCTAAATAAATGCTGTTTACAACACCCATTTTGTCTGTTTTCATCATTTTACTTGCAAATTAATTTTGTTTTTCCTGATTCTTATGGTAGGTTTTACCAGTGACTATCCTACTCCTTTCTATTGAAAATTGCACTATAGAGGGAGCCCTTCAATCTTTGGCCAAGTATCGAGCCATAAGAACAGCTTTCCAGACACTCAGAAAGGTGTAACAGACACTGCCAATCCAGTCAGTATTGTTCTATGATATCACTGTAGCATAATTTCAAAGATCGTATTTGCCACCTTTCTTTCAAATTCTATAGTTTATAAAGCATTAAATATTTTATATGAAACCAACCAGACTTTTAGTACTCTAGTATGTACTCATACTTGTTCTTGAGTACAATTTTCTGTGGCTGTACTCATGACTTTGTACCCATTCTCACATAATTTGGAAATCAAGTGCCCGGTACTTGAACTCAGGCCTTCGTACTCTTACTCATACTCATACTCAGGCCTTTGTACTCATACTTGTACTCCTGATTGAGTACAGACATAGTCCAGGATGTTAATATTGTAATCTTTGTTGATCCATTTCTAATTTAATTGAACTTGTAAGGATTTAAAGCTTCCTGCGGTGGTCAACACAGACTCTATCACAGTTAACTTAGGGTAAACCTCTCAAAACTTATGACTCAGCTGACATTACTTTTAGTTGTTGTTAAATGTGTACTTTCAACAATAAAGTTTTGAGACTGACATGTTTGGGAGAGTATGCATTGGAAGTTAGAAACTGACAAAATTGACCAGTGTTGAACTAGCTTACTTGGATTTTTATTGCTAAAATCTTTAAAACTGTCAAATCCTTGGAGGAAGCAAGGCAAACTTTAAAATGGAAACCTGTATAAACAGTTTTCTTTACAGGCTGGAATCAATCTTTATCAGTCTCTTTTTATTGGTAAATCCAAATCTCCCCCCCCCCCCCCCCCACACTGAATTTGAAAAACAGCAGACTGCACTTTACCAAAAATAATTTTTCTCAGAGAAGATAATTTGAAATAAAACACTTTAACAGTGGGTTTCTGTTCAGAACATAA
This sequence comes from Holothuria glaberrima, assembly GCA_009936505.3. Classification (NCBI taxonomy): domain Eukaryota; kingdom Metazoa; phylum Echinodermata; class Holothuroidea; order Aspidochirotida; family Holothuriidae; genus Holothuria; species Holothuria glaberrima. The sequence continues at coordinate 4,784 of WURT03669116.1, read as the reverse complement.
TGACAGTGAAACAAGAATTGGATTTTTCTTTTGTTTCTAAAAACCACTGTCTATATACCGTGGCTTCTAATTGACATCGCAAGTTTTTACATTAAAGCTTCTGCAAATTGTGATCTCTGGAGTAGAAAATGGCCATCTTTGCAAGTTGGCCATTTGGCTTCAAACCCTAAGTTAATATTCCAGCTAATAAGATCTGACAAAGTGAAGAAGGCAAAGCGTTTTTATAGCATTGTCAGTAATCATTATTATACCACATGTAGTCTTCCATTCACTTCTTGGGTTAGTCACCAGCATTTCATATTTTATAAGATGTAGTATTAATAGTGGTGTATAGAAATCAAAGGTAGCATTTATTTGTGGTAGGTTTTCAAATAGACAAACAGTTACCTTAAAGACAATTGTATGTTACTATTCTTATGGTTACTCCAACTATTTTATTCAGAAATTCTATATTTACTCAAAAATGTACTCATACTTGTACTGGAGTACATTTTTTCTGTACTCATACTCATGGCTTTGGATTCATACTGGTACTCAGAAAATTTAAATATCAGGGACTTGTACTCATGGCTTTGTACTCATACTCGTAGTTGTACTCAGCATCTTGTACTCACACTCATACTCGGGACTTTACTAAAATAGTAATACTTTGCTATGTTAGAAAAGTGAAATTAGGGACTAATTACAAATTCTTTTTTAATAGTACAATGAGGATTTGAAGTGGTAAAGGTGCCAAACTGGAATAACAAACAATTTTAATTTTTTTACCCAAAGGTTTTCATTTAATACAAATCTTGAAGATTTTTTGTAAAAATAGGTTTTGTACTGTGTTGCTACTGAATGTGAACACAGTTTTGGCAGTTTACAGAAATGTGTGTATTTCCCAGACATTTTGAGGTACAGTACTGGAATTAACATATTTGTAATTTTGAACAATAAAGTTTATCAAGAGTGTTTTGCTATTTTTGTATTGAAAATGATAAGATTTGTACATAGTGTAATTGAATTCTAGACTAAAGCAGAACTAAGTATGTAA
>WURT03669105.1:11062-29045 GCA_009936505.3 Holothuria glaberrima | reverse complement strand
ATGAACAATCACGCCATTATCAGCAAATCATTTTTTAAACAGAATAAGCAGTCTCCCCCTATTTATTTTGAAGCATATGTTAAATCTTTTAAGTCTACCCTTAATTTCTCTTATGAGAATCTGTCATGATGTTTCCAGACAGAAATATTGAATGTCAAAGGTAAACCAAGGAGTTATTTGGCATGAATTTAATAAACTATTCAGTAGCAAAAATAGTGCCTTATGATTCAGAATAGCCATACATGAATAGGATAAAAGGGTACACTAATGAACATTGGGGATGCCAGTGACTGGACAGAGAAGTTGCTGTTTTTATGCCTATTATTGTACCGATATTGCAAGTACCCGATATTACCGATACTGATATTGTGGTTCTCACTATGGACAGATACCAGTCCGATACTGATGTTTGGAAAATAAGCATTCATCAACTTACCATAGGCTACTAGGACACTATAGAAGTGTTGATTCATCTTGATGGGGGTAAAATACTGCAACTTGCATTCAAAAATACTCAAAGAGTGTACCATTTTCATGACATATGGGACAATATAGATATCTGTTAGGTAATATCAAATCTTGCTGGTATAGATATAGGATGAAAACAGGGAATGTCGGCTGATACTGATGGTAAATACTGATAATCGCTCCAGTGCTAGCTACACCAATTAAGTATTCAGGTTGCCTTCATGGTTACCCACCCACCCACCCAGTCACTCATAGTACCATGCCAGCACTGGATCATATTGTGTATGTCAGGGTAATATCATCAGTGTAAATGCACTATCATAACTTGTAACCATTACCATGAGATAAAGGTTGTACTTTCATGAACATACCAGCCATGATGATTATGTGAGCTCACCCTTGACTGAAATCATCAGCTTCCACCCAAATAAATTACTGGTATGCTAGCAGTCTGGACAGTGCCACAGACTGAGAGATTTATGCCCAAAGGCATGCCAAACTGTATCTGTGAAGAAATATGGTGTGGAATTTTGTGACCTGTGACCTGAAGGCCACAAGTGTACATCCATGAAGCAACACCCTTCAGCAGGTATTAGGTTAGCTCCTAATGGTCTAATGGTAAAGCCTCTAGGACTATACTTGAGTTGTGTAATATTGTGAGCCCAGAGGGGTTGTTAGCAAGGCAAAGTGACAAAGGTCATGGCCTTCCTGTAGGTACTCTGAATGGCCTGTAAGTTTTATCTCCCAGGCATGATTGTGATGACTGAGTGACAACTGACTGTCAAATATTGCCTAGATGTATTCTGTTCAAGTTTGATATAATTTTAGAGAGAGGATGAGTAAGGTCCTGGTTGACCTGACGTAGTGTACTTCTCTGGACATATTCAGTGAAAAACACAGTAAGATATAGGTGTGTGGAGAAGACGTGTGTCTTCAAAGATGTGGATAGAGGGAGTAAGGGTGGTAGAGGAAGAGAGGAAAGGAGGTGGGACAAAAATGAATAGGGTTTTTATCTATCATGCTCTAGCATATGTGGGCTTGAAGGAGTATAGTAATGAATGCACAAGAGTTGCACAGTATCCCTGATATTATAATTACCATTGTACCATTCACTTCCCATATAACTTTCAAAGTGCTCAGTATCATTTGCCATTCGTCAATACCATTAGCCAATATTGCCAGGGTATTTCTGTCTTATTATTTAGTCTGAAACCTCTTTGTTGTTGCACTTAGCACATAGGTCTACTAGTAGTTTGGCTTACTAGCCTGATGGTGTAGTGGTAGCCTAGTGTTGTATACCAATGTTACAAGTAGCCAATATTACTGATTCAGATATTTACATTAAATAATATCAATATTGGCAGATGCTGGTCTGGTGCACGTATATGGGAAATGAGCATACTGTTCACTAACCTTTTAGCTCTGCTACTATCCTAAGTGGTGTTATTTTCATGACATAAAAAGTTGGTTAAATAATAGTAAAACATAATGTAACATACAATTTCTCGAGTGAGAAATATTAGTTATATAGTTAGGCCTATAGTATCAGCCTCCAAGTTAAACTGATACCAATAGGGGACAAAAAGAGGGTATCAGCTGATACTAAAATATATAGTACCGTATAGCACTGTGTATAATAAAGTGTAGTAGAAATTTTTATTGTTTAAATGAGGAGGGGCTGGACGTACACTTATTCAGGAGAATTTAAACTGTCTGGGACAAGAAAGTTGGCCTTTTAACTACCCTTCAAATAGTATGAAGTACATAGTACTACTGTATGTAATTGATTCTGTAATTCTAACATACAGTATGCATAAACTTTTGCATAATTCAAATTTATCTAATTTATCACTAAAAGGCCAAAGGAATATTGAATGTGTTTGTTTTCCATATTGACAAAGTCTCGCCTGAAGGATGTGGCTAATCCCTAGTTGATTGCAGAGGCTTCCACGCTGGAAGTCTTGCTGTCACTAGTCTTTTAATATCTTCTTTTGACTACTATCAGTGTCCCGGCTACATTTACGTCATTTCCTATCCCTGCCACGTTGGCACGGCATTTATACAAGCAATGTTTAGGATGCTACCTACTCCAGTTTATGGTGCCTTTTTTCATCTCTGTGTTCTAATTCATGTGACAAATGAGCTTGCTTGTGTTGAAGCTCTACATCCCAACTGTTGTATTTATGAGGTCAGTCATGCAGAGATATTGGTTCTGTGTATGCAACGCTTCAATAAGCAGTTCCACATTTTGCTCAGCTCTTTTTCTTATGCTTCAGGGGTCTCCTATGACAAGTGATAATATCTGGGGCAACTCATTAGGCAGCTTGAATCTCTCTCTCCTTCATAGACATTCAGTGAGTTTGATGTTTAAACCTATCTACCGTATTCAAAAGCAGGACCATATAAACACAATAAAATGGGGGTACCCTGATTTGCCATACATCTCTTCTATTATTTCAATTGGGAAACAATTACCATCAAATCTGCAAAAAAAAAAATAGTACTAAGTATAGCAACCAGGAGCTCTCAATAAGGACCATTTGTTATATTTTCCAATGCTGAGAGTGATGTTGTTTCCGAAGGGAGCATAGCCTTAGAGAGCTTTGTACATTATGATCTTAATTAAAGTGACTCACTTAAGTTGGTTGTCATGGAAACAAGCATAACAACCAAATTGTGTGTATACACATGGGAGCATCACATTTTTGCTATTAGAAAGGCTTTAGGGGATCTATACATGTATATATGCCAAGTATAAACACATGTGCAGCACAATTTGAATGGGAGTGTGAATATAGTAATTGATCATACCATATATATGAAAGCATGCAGTGGAAGAAAATATACAGGGTTTTGCTCTTTTAGCCATGGAAGTAATAGTTTTTGTGGTTTTTGTTGTATGATATGGTACTAAGCATCTTGTTACTGGAGCCCAGAAATCCATGGAACAAGGACATAGAAATGGCACAACCTGTCTGGAAAAATATAATGATGAGCAATTAGTATTGGATGTCGGGACATTGGTATCCCCAGGGCTGGAAAAAATGTATTTCTGAGGAGTGAAGTCAAATTTCAAGCAATATTTACATATTTATACTTATAAAAAAAGTCAAATTCCCTCAGTTCCCATCCATATACCAAAATATCCTAGAGATAGCTTTACTTTCATCCCTATGGGGATCATCTCAAATACTGGATGATTTGAATATGCATGTATCCTTCACACTCACACAGACAAGATGGAAGTGGGCAGTCATTCTAGGGATAGATTAGAGCGTGAAAGTGCCACCGTGGAGCAAGTACGTCCATGATTAGGTTCAAGTAAATTCTGTTAAAGTATGTCCCTGCTTTACAAGTTATTTAGGTGTACTTTTAGTAGATCGAGTTAAATACAATTTGCATGCTTGCAACTATTAATGATTGAAAAATACTGTATATGGATAAATACTATGAATGCATGTCTCTTATTCTTAAGATTGAATAATAAATCTGAACAATTAGATCAGTGATCAATCTTAAAATTTTATTAAAAAGTTGAGAAGTATTCATTGAATCATTTGTCAGTTAAATTAGCTTGAATATTGGAGAGGATTTTTTTAATGTTCACCGATCGGAATGCTGTGAAGAGAATCTGACTTAGAGTTCGACATCAAAGGATAAGGTACAAATTCTGCTGTAAATGACTTTTGAGAACTTCTTGTATGTGGTGTGTACTCTGTGCCAGACTTGCCAGTTTCATCACCTTACATGTATCTATAAATTTTATCTTGTGTGTATGAAAGAATATTGGACCAAATTGGCCTATGTGGCCTTAAAGTCAGTGGCATCAAAGTCGGTAGCATCAGGGAGGTACTATATGAGCAAACTATTTTCTGCATTTTAAATCTGCATGCTGCAGTTTAGCAGGTTTCCTGCTATTGCTAGTAGTGAAGTTTTTTTCTGATAATGCATTGGGAGCGCTTAGATGGGGGAGGGTGGGGGAGTGTGAGAAATAATTTATGGGGACCTTAGCCAATGACACAACACTGCATCTGGGAGGAAATTGAATGTTCTCAAGGCACTGAGGCATCATATCATATTTTGAAAGTGCTTATGTTTTATTATTATCCTCTTTCTGTCATGACAGACCCGAGTTGGTAGACTTCCAGTCCCTGAAGCCTTCTGACCACCGGGCCAATCTGGAACGTGCCTTTTCAGTCGCTGAAAGACACCTTGGAGTTACCCGCCTGCTTGATGCTGAAGGTTGGTAGTAATTATCGATGTTGTTATTAAATTCTGGAACTTGATGGATTCAGGCAAGTGTGGGGGTGGGGTAGGATGGTGTGGTTCTCTTCCTAGGGGACAAAATTTCATTGTTTATATAGTGTTTTTAAAACCTCTGGTATTCCATCTATTCCCTCCATTTTAGGGTTGGTGTGAAGGGGAAGACTAAGGGGATGAAGAGTAAATGTCATTTAATTCCATGCAATAAACACACTTGCAGGTAGCATCTTTGTCGTGCCATCTCAGTTCGTTGCCTATGTTGTGTCAATATTTCCTATCATAAAGAATATTTCGATAACTAGCTGAAAGAAATCACTATAGCATCGATCAGTCTGGTACCGTATTTAGGTTATTTCACATTTGTCAACTAAGCTACTCTTATTTTTATCTTTATCAAATGTGTGGCTCTTATATTTCATCAAAGTATGGGCAAAAAGTGGTGGATTCTATGTTCTGTGTATATAATCAATATCTAATGTCTCGGTGAGCATGTTTAAATGGTTTTACGTGGCTGTTTAAATTGGGTGCATATCGTTAATATATGTGATGTCTCAGTGGGCCTTTAGATATTGGCCTAGTTTATGGGAGGATTCTAATTGGAAGCATATCATTATCCGATGCCATGCATTCTTGAAGGATGTTCATATCAGTCATATCTTGCTGTTATTTTGGAAATGTTCAATAATTTCAAACAAATTGAGTGGTCCATTTAAAGGGAAATTTGAAGAAGGTAGTTGCTTTATTCTTACTGTATGGCACATGATGTAGGGACACACAGGATTTTATGGGGAAGCTGTGTATATATGCAAAATTGATACAACTTAGATAAATGATGAATCCCACCCCCCTCCCACCCCTTCTTACCTTACTTGTGGCCCATATATACATTTAACCTTTTACACCTATCCGCATTTTGTACCTGGCAAAAGGTGATAGGAAAGTAGAGGAGGCAGCCTTCCTCTAGAGGGTGGCTTCCCTTGTCAGCCTTGACAGCCTAAGTCTGAAGACCTATTGCATAAAATCATAGGGAAGCTAAGCAAAATTGTTGTAAACTAAGATAAATGATGCATATTTGTTTAGAACATACCTGCAGTAATTACTTCAGATAAAGAGAGAAATGATTCCAAACAATTTTAAAGGCAGAAGAAACATTCTTCTTGTGAGCCAGATTTTATGAGATTTCAACAGGTTCAGACCAACTCCATTATCGAGCATATCTGATGTTGATGTTAACATGGAAATCATTTTATTTATTTCATCATATCAAACCACAGTCCTTGAGGTAATAGATTGGTTATTATGTTTAGTTTGTCCCAGTAAATTCGCATCTTATCACAACGTGATGAAACTGTTATCACCTTTCTTTATTCTATAAAGTTACCCCTTATCTGTTGTTGAAGTTGTAATCAGTTTATCTGTTTTAGTCTCTTTAAAGTTTCGTCTGATCATGGTTAAAAGAAATAGTTCATGTTTAGTTTTCGCAGTCATATCATGCCTCATATTTCTGTTGTTGAAATGATAAAATGATTACAAATATTCTATTAAATTTGTATCTGATCTTGGCGAAATAAAACTGTTAATACCGTGTTTATTCCATCACATGACACCTCACTTTATACCCTCGTGATGATAAAATGGTTTATATATATATATATATATATAACCCTGGATCGACCGGTTATGCGAAATCTGTCTACGGCCAATACAATCAGCAAAAAGAAAAACGATAAAATACATAAGATAATATTTCCCCATTTGGTTCTGAGATATACATGCACGTTATTTCAATGGCCCCTAAGTCCTCAGTGTTAATGGATACATGTACGTAAGTTCCTGTGCAGTGAAGTAATTGAATAAACATGTGGTAAATCGGACTTGCGTATGGAGTTACTTTCGTAGTGAAAATAAAAAAAAAAAGCCCTCCCGGAAATCAAGTTCTATCCCTGACAATTAACTTATTTAAATACTTTGTATACTAATTAGGGATCTCATGTATTATAAAATGGTTCGTGTTGGTTTAACTCATTGACCGGGTATGTGATCACCTCACACCTGTATGGTTTGTTTTTGGTTTATTTTTAACAGATGTAGATGTCGCACAACCAGAGGAAAAGTCCATCATGATGTACGTTTCATCCCTTCACAACGTGTTCCCCAGAGTCCCCTCACAACCAGTTCAATTTGCCAATGGAGTGAGTATGCTCACATGCCTACTTTTGCAGAATTAAAGGAAACACAAAGTTGCCCCTGCCCCCCTCCACCCCCAAACATGGCTAGGTCTTAAGTTGTACAGGAATCAGGAAACTAGGTTAAATAATGCATGCCAAAAAAATCGAAATGACTGCTTTGACAGTTAACGCATTACAGTAATAAGAATATAATAGTGCTTACACTAAAAATGTAACTGTGCTTCAAATGTGCATTAAACATGAAGTCTTAAAGTGCTAATACCATATGACAGGCAGTCAATAGGACATGGTAAACAAATGACATTTCAAGTTATTTTCAAAATTTCAAGTTGAAGAAGAGTTCTTGATAATAGAGTCAGGTCATTCCACAGTTTGGCAGACATCAGCTAGGGCAAAAGTTGGTATTAACCTAGGAGAGGGAGCAGAGGACAGCACATTAAAAGGTGATTGAGAGCTGGACTGAATATCATGCAAAGTTTTAATTATATACACGTTCTACTGGATACAGTATTGTATGAAAAAAAGAGATATGTTACTAAAGCACCCTTCATAGGAGCAACAAAATTTTGTGGCTCATAGACTCTTGGCCTAAACCAGTTCCCTCATACAACTTGGTATTCATTTTGACAACTTCAAATTCCCAATCACCCATAAAACATTGATCGACAATAGTAAAGAGACATTGAGATAGTGAGAAGTTTGTGACAGTGGCAATTGAATATCATGTTTTCACTTCCCATGATTCTCAAGATTGAAAGAATAAAAATGTTTAAAAAACCTGCTGGAGGCTCACTCTGTCCATGTGAGAAACTCTTCAATAGGATATTGTCTTTAATTCCCTGGTGCCCTGTTGCAGTTTAGTGATCTCTCCAATCAGCCCCCTGGGAATGAAATTTTATCCAGAAAATGTGTTTTCTACATTTTCTGTCACCAGACATTTGATGTAAGTGACAATTGCAGAGAATTAGAATGTTTTAGACTGTTCCTTTTAGGTAAACTATGTATTCTCCAGGGGTTTTCCATTTTCTTGGGAGGTGAAATTTGACAGTGACCTTGAAAGGCCAGTGAGAGAGCTTTGAAGAAACATTATCATACCCATCGAAGCATGGCAAAACATTCACTATTTGACTAGCAGAAAACATTTTACACCGATGCTGAAAGTTCAGTTCAAATTAAGTTTGAACGATAAAACTATTATTTCACTTTGAAATAAGATGATGGACATCATAGTACGATTCTTCCAGTTTTTTTTTTTTTTTGTTTTTCTTTTGTTTTGTGTTTCTTTTGTTTGTTTGTTTGTTTTTTTACACATGTGGTTTGACTTTAGTTTGAAACTTCATAAAAATGTCTTGGCAATGAAAGTGAGTGGGGTTGAGAAGGTATACCCACATCTGGAAAAAGTTGACTGTGACCTTCATTTTTTGCCCATCTCTGCTCTCTAAAGCTTGTATACACACTAAGTGATGCAGTTGAACCCCCTCCTCCTGTCTTTGTGGATTGTGGGATTCTGTAGGCTAGACTTTACACACTCTTTCCTGGTGAAATTTTAAGAGTGAAGAAAAGGTAAATGCAGTTGTAGTATTGGTTTGATGTTGTTATTTCATAGATAACAATTTATGTTTTTAAAGAGTTATATTGTAAGTGTTTAAAATTGACATAGACATGAATTGGTGTGGGTTGGGGGAAAGCAAGATGTTATCACACAGGGGGTCTTCATGCTCACTTCCCCAGTATTTTGGTGTTTCACACTTGTATACTCATTTATGCAGGCACAGGTACAACAGCAACAACAGAGGCAACAACAGCAAGCAGCTGCATTCAATGCAGCATTCGAAGACTACAAGCATAGCGCTCGTCAGTTTATGGACTGGATACGTCATGCCACGGCTTTGATGGATGACAGAAACATGCCAAGCACCATGGAAGAAGTGAAAGTGAGTGATATCTCTGTTTGTAGCTGGTTGAAAGAAGGAACAACAAAAGTCACTTCTGATTGCTGAAAAGGGCAGCAAATCTTGCCCCATGCGCAAAAAATCATCCTTACTAAGGAATCTTCTAGCCCCCTCCCTTACTCCATTCAGCTTAAAAATAAAACACCTGTCTAGTGCACTCTGTTGTACAAAGGTGCAATGGCCTGTACTGGGTTTGATTTGTTAAAAGCCATAATACACACACTACTGTATTGTGAGCTGTCTACCATAATGTGTGATCTGTTAATGCATCATTGATCAATCAGAGTGATGCTATTTTAAGAATTAGTATCAATCAAAGTATAGTCACCCCTTCTCGAGCAAGATATGGAGATATTCCATTATATGTTTACTGTGATGCAACAGCCCCTTTAAAAGAAGGAAATGAGGAATGCACTCCCCTATGAATTATAGTCACATTTTTTTCTGTGATGTGTCTTAGCTCTTGACATACAGAGAATGTAGGTGGGGAGGGGGAGGGTGGAGTGTCCCTCTGGTGGGATAAAATGACCTACTGTAATAAGTTTTGCCAGATAGTTATTGTGTGAGGTTAGGGGTATAAATATAAAAACAGGAGGTGAGTGTCTGAGCTCATTGAAGCCCATCAAATGAGGGAGTTAACGGTGATTTTCAGTCATAATTTAATTTCACATAGATGATGTAAGCCAGGTCAAAAGTGCCAAAATTACTACTGCCTAAGATAAAATGGGGATAATTAAAACTTACTACTTGTTTCTTTTTCCTTTATTTTGTCTCCCTGCAGAAGTTGCAAGCAGATTTTCGTCGGTTTGAGAGTGAAGATGTCCCCCAGAAACTCACCGACAAACATCGCCTTTCAACAAAATTTCGGGAATTGGAGGTAAGAGGAAGGAGAGGAAATAACAGGGAAACATTTTGTACAGAGAACTCTATGAAGGATAGAAATCATTATCCTAAGTTCTAATCTCTCATTATTTTTATTGTCTGTATTTGGAAGTTCTTTTAATTTGCGCATTGTTGCCAGTGCTTCAGTTCCTATGAAGGAGGCATCCGGGTGGAGATGTGGAAAAATTTGTTTATAAAAAAATATTTTGGTGGATACCATGACGTAAACAATTGAAAGGATGACAGCCAAATGTTGAAATATGTCTGGGGGTAAATGGCTGGGGGAAAGTTGGTAATGGCACAGTTTGTTCCTGTTCTTAAAGCCAGAGTGGACCATTCATTACGCATGGTTAGTTGATAATTGAAGCCATGCATTGTGAAGTCAGAACTCATGAAGCAAAAGCCATTCGTGGTGTCCCTCTATATTCTTGGTCAATTTGCACCTGCTATGATAGATTCAATACCTGACTTATGATCCTTGAACTCTTCCACTCCAAAAAAAGTTTTTTGCTTCACCACTTTGGGAAGCTAATTGTCTCTCCTGCATCAGTTTTTGCATTGGGAGGTTTTTGGGGAAGGGGAGGAGTTGGGGTGAGGGTGGGGTAATCAGTTTTATTAGCGCGAAATATTTTGATGACTACTATTTCTGTTGTGTGCTATTTTTGAAACTATAAAGATTTTTTCGTTTTCTTCGACAGAGAATGTCAGTACAGGGCAGCCCATTTCGTCCCCCTTTGGGTCTGCACCTGAACGACATAGAAGCTGCTTGGGATAGATTGGAACTGGCCCAGAAACAAAGAGCAAATGTTCTTAAGGTAGAAATGCAGAGGTAAGTAGTTTTAACTGAAAGGGATTTTTAGTAATTGAGTCGCTGGTTAGAGGGCAACCAAGGTGAAAAACAGCAATTCATGATGGGCTGAGATTGGGGAATTCAAAACATTAAATCACAGACTTGGAACAAGTCTGAAGAGACCTTAAACTTCATACCACGAAAGTTTTAATGCTAAGTATGTGTGTGACTGTCTCTACCCTGCTGTATCAGGTGTAAGCAATTGACAAAATTGGTGTTTAAAACTGATCATTATGTAAAGTTGTAAACTAATGCAAAATTGAAGAAAATAATTGAAAAGGAGTATGTAGAACGATATATTTGACAATGGTTGTAATTTTTCATATAACTATTGTTTTGATTAATATTTGCATCCATTGGTTCAGATTTTTATTCTTTGTACTTAACTGACAGGAAATGGTTAACCCTTATTTTTCAGGAAAGAGCAAACCAGCTCCCTAGCAGACAAGGTGGCCAAGCAGATTCCTCAAGTATCCAGTGACTTGGACAATATTGAAAAGCGAATCCAAGAAGCTGATGGCAAAGCAGACAAAATGACCGCAGCAGATGTTAGGCTTCTAATAGACGAACTTGAAGCTGCCTCTCGTGTAAGTGCTTGTTTCATTTGCTGCCCTCGGTGAGATGTGTATAAACAGAGGTCTCTGAGGTGGAACTAATTGAATAATTTTCATGAATAAAAAAAATATAGAGAAATAGGAATAGAATACCCCAGAGGGATAGTTGGGTTATGAATATGTATGGCTGTAGAATGATAGGTGTCCTGTCTGAGCATGGGAGATATTAAACTGTATGAAGGTGTTGTCAAGAGGGGATAGAATTATTTAAGGTACTTGAGAGACTAGACTTCAATATTTTGTGGGAATGGAGGATATTTCTGGGTGGTAATAGAGAAATAATTTGTATTTTGGAAGAAAGACAGAAACAAGACCAAGAGCATGTTTAGTTGAAATGAAAGTGATTAGAATGCATCACATGTGCTTTACCCATTCCGAGAGTACCTTACAGGGAAAAAGTTGGATTTTAGACATGTCAATGAGTTTTATGAAGTTCTTGTGAACCTGTCAGATGGAGAATAAAAGAGGGTAAATCAGAAATAGGTTAAAGTAAATTATACAGATATTGTGAATGTGTCAGGGTTCCCCTCCCTTGTTCAAACTATTTCCAGCTTTATGGAGGATTTTAGAGATGTGACCCTACTCTCTCTCTCTCTCTCTTTATTTCATAATTTTTAGACATGTGAGAATAACATCCGGATCTTGGAGAATGAAACCCAGCAATTGAAAAAGATCAGACACAGGGATGCTGATGAATTTGCAAAAAAGTGAGTATTAACATGCCGTGACTCTTCTGGCAGGAGTTTAGTGGTTGTTTGTTTAGTCTAGTGTTTTACAGGGACTGTGGAGGGGAGGGGGAAGCCAAAGGGGTCTAGCCCCAGCACTTTTTCTGTCATGGGCATTTTAGGCTGCCTTAAACTGGACACTGGGGCTTTTGTTTTCTTGAACATTTGTGCCCCTTCGATGATTAGCCCTGCCCTTCAGCATTGTCCCCACGGTCCCTGTTGTGCTAATATTGCAAGTAGCAGACATTACTGATACTGATATATCAGTTTTCAATGTCGGCCAATATAGCCATTTGATATGGATATTCGGGATGTAAGCATTGGGCAACTAACAATGGGCATCAGAACACTGTAATGCAGTGTCATTTCATCTTGACAAGGTAAAGTATTGAAACTTGCATTCACAAATACTCAAATAGTGTACCATTTTCATGACATATGGGTCAATAAATATCGGATAGGTGATGTCCGCATTTAAGGTAAATTTTACCGATATAGGCCGCAAAAGATCCGAGGAGCGCAAAATTTAAGTATGAAAACAAACCAAAAAACTCAGAATTTGGATACTTATTTACAATTTTCTCAAAGTAAAAGTGCAAGGGTAAGTGTCCCATGGTGCAAAACACATGGGAACCCCTGGTTTACACCTTTGGGACTTTTTTCATCAACAGAATCGCCCACTTGAACGAGCGTCTGATGACAGCTCGTAACTACCAAATTGCTGGCCGCACTCAGCGTGTTACAACCAAGACAACAGTGCAAGGAGATCAAGTGCGCGTGGAGAGACGTGTCGAGCTTCGTACTGAGAGGCGGGTGGTGGATCCAAAGATTTACGGCTTTTTGCATGAGTGCCAGACTTGGATCCAGAGTAGAACAGTAAGTTGGGAGGAAAACCCTGGCACCCTTGGCAAAATATCTTTTATCCTTAAAAGGTAGTAATTTATGACAGGGATTGTTACACTATTTTGTGGTTGTATCTTTGTGGTTAGTGGTCTAGGTGAAAATGGAAATAAGACTACTTGGGGAGGGGGTAAGGGGGGCATCTTAGTTGCAGACTGGTAGTTCTTGGTTCTTCTCTTTTACAATATTGCAGTAAGCAGTCTGAGTTAAAGTTGGATGATATGGCAATGGGGAGGCATAACTTCAGTGATGTTTTATCCTTTTGTTTAACAAAATGGTAAATAGTGTAGGTTAACATTGAAAAATGGGAAAATGAAGTGTATTGTTTGCTAATTATGCTTTTGTTTGTATCACTGTTTATCATTCCAGACACAGATCCGCACATCTGTCTATGGCAGGGACCTTGAGAGTGTTCAGACAGCCTTGGCTCAAAGCAAAGCTGACTTGAAAGCCATTCGTGAATTTCAGGTTAACATTGACAAGTGTAAACAAATTAAGGTAAGCCCATTGCTTTAGTGAAAACCAATGCTACAATTCTTGTTAATAATGTGACTTGAAGAATTGGCATGTTGGATTTCTTTAATTTGAAGATAATTTAGATACATTTTGTCTTCCTGGTGGCCTAAATTACAGCCTTTGATTTAGAAGGTAACCTAGTTGATGCACTCAGACTGGAGACGGCCTGTTTAATCCATAATGTTCATAAATTGTCTGCAAAGTTGACAGTATTTTCCATTAGTACTGAAAACTTAATCTCTAGACAGAATGACTCAGCTATTAAATCCCCTTAAGAAGTGAATGTGAAAAATAACTTCTGTCATACTTTGTGTAGCTTAGAATATTAATTAATTGATGAATATTCATAACCAGAATGTCTACTGGAAGGATAACTGTTTGATACATGCAGGTGTACAATGGACGAAGATTTGGAAACCATTTTCATTGTCAAAAACTTAGCTTTTAGTAGTTTGTGGAGTTGATAGAGTAGATAATTTGAATGAAAATGACAGTAGTCACATATGTAACCTTTAACCGTAGATCTCAAAGTCAGTCAGCTTTGTCAAGGACTTACTGTAGTTCAAATAAATTTCTAAATTACAGAGCAGTCTCCAGGGAGAGGAGCTGGAGAAGTACTCGGAACAAGTGAAGATCGTTGAGGATGCCTACAGACAACTTCTGGTAAGTTTGTTAGTCTTCGAGATGTGGTTGAAGTCTGACTTTCCTCTCAGAGAAGAATATATGTTGAACTTGTATTCTTTTATGTTCATAGCCTAATCAGAAATGTTTGGCATTCTGTTCTCTGTTTGTTAAAATCGTGTCGTAAACAAGGATTTGATAATGATGTCCTGTATTTGTGCTTTTCCTTTCCAAAGGGTAGTCGTATGAAAGCTAATTCTCAGTTGTGGCGTCTGTTCTCTACTAAACTGCTGTTGTGCTGAACTCTGTCTCTTGTAAATTATGACTTTCTGATGCCTTACAATGTACCATTTTATGGAACAGTCAAATTAGCAGAAGTTTCTCTTGCAGTACTAGGTTATTTTGTTTTCAACTCTGTTGCTAAATATGATTAATTGTGCAAAGTGCTATGGTGCAATTGTTAATATTATGTGACTTTAGACCTCTTCTGTCACCATGCCTTATGGTAAAGTGAAGAAGAGTTTTCCATGATACCTCTTTCTGGTTAAAAATGGAAAATACAAGATAAAATATAATAAAATAAATTGGAAAATTGTGGAAAATAAAAGTTTCATACAAAAAGAAATGTAAATGAAGAAAGAAACCTAGAAGAACAACTGTAAACCCACTTGTAAGGAAGCTATTTAAATAAAATATGAAAACACAGAAAAGTTACCACTCTTACAGATGGTTTTCTCTTGTGTTCTATCTATTGGGCTGCAGGAAAGTGCTGGGTAGATGTGTATGCCTATTTACAGGCTGCATTGCTACTATAACAGTGTTGAGCAAAATAAAATGCTTGAACCATCTTCACTGGCTACCCTTTGTACTTGTTGTAACACACAGGAATTGGCAACTCAACGTATACGTGACACAGAGAGTCTTCTGGACTTTGTCCAGCAGTCAACCAAAGAGCTGATGTGGCTTGATGAGAAGGAGGAGACTGAAAGTAACCGTGATTGGTCAGCCAAAAATCTGGACATGGCCGAACTTCAGAGGCATTATTCTGTGAGTAGTGTGAAAAAGGGCCATGTGCAAATGAGCTGTGTTGCTTTCATTATAAAAGAAAGTGACTTTAATAAATTAAAGTTGGCCTTAATAATGGTGTAAAAGCAAAGGGAACGGAGAAACAGTATTATTGTTAAAACAGTACTTATACAGTGCAAATACTATGAACATATTCAAATGCTCTTTACAGAAAGAAAAATACAAATTAAATGAAATGTAAAAACAAACTAAGAGAAAAAATGTTAAGGATATGCTGTATGAAAAAGTAAGTTTTTAGTTCACACCTGACAGAATTCAAGTTTCCAGTTTGTCTGATGTCATATGGTGAGGAATTCCATAAATCAGGAGCTTCATAACTGGAAAGTTCTAGTGCCAAAATTTGAAGTTTTGACTCTTTCGGCTTTAAGAAGTAACTGGGAAGAGGAGCGTAACATGCAAGACTGAGAATAAATGGAGATCAAATCAATGATATAAGATTGGGCAAGATGATAGATACATTTAAAAGATGGCTTGATAAGGATTAGATCCAAGATGGACCGTAGAACTGAACTATGCGGTAGTAAATGGGTTCGACACTTAATATGAGTGACGTGTAAAGAAAATCAGGGGAGGCAAATTCCAAGCAGGCTGAAATGAAACAAAAGTATTTACCCTGCCTTCTTACCTTGGATTCAAGGAGCACACCATCCTAAAATTTGTCATGCTTTATTATCTGAAATTTGTGACGAAGAAATTGATGGAAGCAGAAGAGACACTAAGAAGGGAAAAGAAGTTAGGGTAGGGGAATGTTGGAGGGAATAAAGCTAGAGGGGGCAGGGATAGAGGGGAAAGGGATTAGTTGTGGAGTGGAAAAAGAGAATAGCTTCATCCACAGCTGTGCAAAAATGTATCACTTAGATAAAAAAAACTGACATTGTTCTGGATTATTTCTTTTACTACTGTATTTCATTTGCAGACTCTCCTTCGTGAACTCGAGATCCGAGAGAGGCAGTTCAATAGTGTCATCAACAGAGGTGAACAGATGATTGCTGAGCACCATCCGGCCTCTGATACCATTAGGGTGAGAATTTTTTCTTTCCCAATATTGTTTGATTCACACATACGTTGAGGGAAACTTTTGGCAATTAAATGTTTGTTGTGGTAGAAGATGCTTATGGAGAATTTGATATTACAAAATTACCTAGTGTTGAGAGTGTCAAGTGAGATATGCCTCTTGCACAAGAACACATTGTAAAGAAATAGCCAGGAATCAACCAGCAATCCTCCGATCTCAAATCTTGCACCTTTCTTGTTGCTTAAAGTGTACCTTAAGTATGAAATTTCAAAAATGTATGTTACAAAGCTTGAAAATGCATCAAAATGATCCAACTCCCACCTTCAAAGGACTTTCCTGAGCTGAGATATAAAATGTTCAAGCTTATTTATTCAATTTAAAATGGTAGATTGCACAATAATTTGTGATGTCATTCTTGTACTGCTCAAATTTCCATCTCTTCTTTGATTTTTGAAAGCCACTGCACCTTGTGCCAAAATTTGATCACTGCCTTACTGTGGAATTAAAGGCTGACTTGGGTGAAAAGGCCCCCTCTGTACAACATGCTATGCAAGGGAACAGTAAATGTTTCATGGTCATTTAAACATATTAATTTATAAGGAAACAAGAGCAGGTAATGTGAGTTTTGCAGGAAGAACACCACAAATTATTGTGTAATCGACTCTTTCAAATGAAATGAATAAATTTCAACATTTTATAATGGAAGTAAGCTATGAAAATGAAAGTTGGATGATTGAAATTCATTTTCCAACCTCTCAAATATATTCATCTTGTCATTGTAGTGTTTATTTTCACTTTAAGCTTTAACTTGGAGAAAGCAATCTCATTTCATCAGCCGTCATCTTTCATTTTCTTGCAGGCCTACCTATCTACAATGCAAACCCAGATCACATGGCTGAAACAGCTTCTTGTTTCCTTGGAAACACACATCAAGTATGCAGCTGAGTACCACCAGGTAAGTTCCTTCCTGCCGCTGGCAATTCCATCGGTCCTTTCCCATCTCTTGCAATTCCATTCGTCAAATGTACATTTCACACAGAAATGTACAAAGCTTATCCAAAGATTTTGCTTTCTTTTATGCAAGTACTCTACCTATAACATTTCACTGAAACGTCTGCCATTTTAAAACTCCCCTCGAAGAGGTAGAACTATATTTTTCTTATGTGTGTGTTGTAATATTGAAGTTCTCCCAATTTTTTCAACACATGCTCTCCCCTGTTTTTATGACAATTAGTGCATGAAAAAAAGAAATGAGAAACGTACTACCCGAGCATGTTTGAAATATAACGAATGAAACACCAACAATAAGTTAGTTTTGTTAAAATTGTAAACGTTTTGAAATAACTCTTGATACTGTCGTAAAATTGTTTTAATGTTTTTGTCACCTTTGTTGTCAAGTGTGTTGCTGTGCTCATCATTATACTGAACCACCTACTTCCAGACCTATTTTTCTCCCCACCCCCTTCCCACTTCTACCCCACCTTCCCTCCCTCAATTTCTCTCGAAGTACTCATGATCGTTGTGATGAATTAGTCCAAATAGTACGTTGCTGCTTTATATATTCTAGCAGTTACTTTGGTTTTCTGTGTATTGCATGAATTTTGTAAAACTTTGTTCCTTTACCCAATTAGGGAGATCCACTTAATGTGCAGTGAGCCTTAACAATTCTTTTGACTTCTTAAACATGTACATAATGAGAGAGAGAAAAGCACAAATGACAACAACAAAAAAAATGCACAAAAAAAATAGAAAAATAGTGGTTAACAAACTCCCATTTCAAAAGAGCAGCAGATATTAGAAGAAACAAGAAAACACCACAAAAAATGTTCACAAATCTCAGAAAAAGATACCTTGCTTTGTGTATTTCGACCCTAGGAGAAAGAAAAAGAGCAGCTTTGTTAA
>WURT03669105.1:0-10962 GCA_009936505.3 Holothuria glaberrima | reverse complement strand
GTTCACAAATCTCAGAAAAAGATACCTTGCTTTGTGTATTTCGACCCTAGGAGAAAGAAAAAGAGCAGCTTTGTTAAGGGTTCTGTTGCGTTATCACTTCATCCTTTCATATTTCTGTTGTAACCACTTCCAAGTGAATTTTTCCACAAACCAACACTTTTTGTCACCTGCATTGCCAAAGTGTATCCTATCAAAGAAGATAAATTTATATGAACCTTGAGTTAATACAAAAGGTATTTTGTTTTGTTGTATATTCATTAGTTTTTAAGTTTTTAATAAAAGTTGATTTAATATTTGTACAGATTTTTAAATAGGTCAGGTCATTGATGCAGCCTAGACTTACGAGACCTTTTTTCTGTACTGTAATATATTTCATACTTTCAAGTGTAAAATAAGACCTTTCATAATATTTGTACAGATTTTAAAATAGTTTTGGTCACATGAATTCATTAAATAAATTGCAATTTAAAATACATTGTAGTATAGAAAACTTTTAGAGTATTATGCATTCATTTCTGGTAGCTTTTAGAATTCTTTTGATTTATATTATCATTTCCCTCTTTGTTGCTTTAGACATATTTTTTCCTTATCATGAGCTTACAACATGGGTAGCACTTAAATTGCTTTATGATAACTGATTGAAATTTTCACATCAAACATAAAATTTATGAAACATGTTAGAACAGATGTAAAATAGAAGAAATTTGCATCAGACATCTCATCCTAAGCACACACTTATCAGTATTTTATTTAAATTGGCCTAAAATCCTTCAGAGATTTTTTGTCAGTTGGAGAGCGTGTAATGATGCTTTCTGAATCAAACTCAATCATATTGTTGTCATCCACAAATTTTGCACACTTTTTCAAAGTCTTTCCAGATTGGTAAATTCATGTTGATGAAGGGATGTGATTGGTCAAACAATCTTTTCAAAAAACAAAGTGTAGCTTTCATTTTGCTTTATCCTGCAGTTGTACATTTGCACATTATGTTCTTATGGATGCAGCTGTTATGCATATGATGTATATATTATGCATGTTATTCAACATTTTCACATCATTCTGAGCCCAGTACTTATATTTTTCTTTACAGTTATTTTTATAGTTCATTACGGTCGATAATTATATTTTGCATGAATTTTTCTCCCCAGTTGAGTAGTTCTTCAATTTAATTTAATCGTAATTGTTTGAAAATGTTAAAATAGGAATTATGTACAACTTTTGTTCACTTCTGTAAGAAAGGGATGGATTTTCCAATTAGTGATCTTGTGCAGTATTGCATGACAGCTTTCATGTATTCATATATTAATGCTTTTTATGTATTTGTTTATATCACATATAGTCTTTGTTGGAGGTCTTAATTCACTTTGGGGTATTATCAAAATGAGGGAAGAACTGAAACTGCTTTTTAGAGTGAAATGGTCAAGATGAATATTTTTGCAGCTGTTCAAGTAATGCATCAGGTTTTAAAGTTTTTGCAGAGAAATTCTAAGGAGCTTATCAGAATAATACAGTTTGAGATTTCAGAAATTTTGTAATCCTCAGTCTGCAATTTTTATCTAAAAATTGATCAATTTGAAGATTGTCATTGATGTCACTGCCCTTAGAGGGGGTGTTGGTGTTAGCAGGAGGGGTGTGAGAGAGGATAATCAGGACCTTCACCTCCAGTGATCCATCATTGACTGTAGATATAATATTACTGTAATGGTGGTAATATTTTTTAACCATGAATGATTGAATGGCATAGTATCTGTTGTACTAGTTACTATAATCCAAGGTTTAGTGCATTAGTTTGTATGCATGCAATTGATGGAATAAAAACCATGACTACTTGTTGTGTGTTTGTCATTTTTGAAAAGTTCTATGATTTGTTCAGCACTTAGCAGCTTTGAGTTTCAGAATCTGAAAGAAGGGAATCTAAAATAAAAAAATAAAAAGATAAACCACAGATGTGCTATAATCATGATAAATTTGGAAGTTTGAAGAAATGGCTGAGGAAAACTACTTTCTTGGGATAATTTGGCTCGGTTTCTGGTATTTTTGGTAAGTGGGCGGTCACAGCTCTGTTTTTGAATTCTCTTTGGTAATTGTATTAAGAACAAAAGGGGCTAGGATGGTAAAGGGAGAAAGGGTTGGGGTCCAAATCAGTATTACCATACTTAATTTAAAATAAAGTTATCAACCTTTTAGTGGGAAACATGCATTCTAAAGTAATCAAAAATGAGAATTACAAAGAAACTAATTTGCATGCAAACTTTGACAATTATGTGAGCTGCATGAAAATTGCAAAAGAGTTTTTACAAGCAATCTTACTCAGGCTGGCAACAGAGCTTTCAGTTATGCAGGTTGTTACTGGTATAACTTTAATATAAAATTCTGCTACAACCATCTCTGCAGAATAAAAATGAAAAAAAGGAAGAATAAGAGAGGGGGAGGAAGGGGGGGGGGAAGTTACCTTGGTCAGGTAACAGAAAGTCTGGCAGAACTAAAGTAAACTGCAGGTGAAGTATGTGAAAGCCTTATATCACAAAGAAACTTAAATAGTCTGATAAAGATGTGTAGGAAGATGGGCCAGCAGCATAGACAGATAGACATTGGAGGACCTTCATGTCGCATGCTGTATACCTGTGCCACCTCATTCCCACAGATTATCATTTCGTACTAGCTAGTCCACCTATTTCTCCTTTGTGAGTGAACTCAGTGCACTGTTTTTGCCGTGGACATGACCTTTGTTGTTCCTCCATTCTTCATGGTGAGTGTCTTTGCACGTTTTTTGTTTGTTGTATATCTGTCTCTGAGCTGTCTCTTCACTAATCACCATTTCCTTTAAACTTTATGCCACTAATCAGTTTTGATGTTAGACAAACATTTTAGGTTCACTCACTGTACACATCTGCTTCAGCCATCGACATAACCATGCATTTTAACGTTTAGGCCTAAGCCTGCTTTTAACTTTGAACATACTTTCATCTTTTCTTTCTTTTCATCTAGTCTCTAATGTAAGTACTATAAATGTAATCAAAAAATGTATGCTACTCTATTAGCTGATGTTGAATAGTAATAATTTTCTGCTAGTGGCCTTGTGCAATGTTGTATAGTTGAATATGTCATAGCCTTTCAGAACTAATGAAGAAATAAAATTTAGTCACAGAGATGCTGACTCTTTTACTTTTGGAGCTGTTGTAATTCTCAGAAGTGTAATGGTTTTAGTAAGTACTACCACTGCCCTTTGGAATTGCAACAATATGATATAAATTTTTCACTTTTCTTTAGTTTTTCTCTGACTGTTATGAGAGTGAGACCTGGCTTAATAGACAACTAGCATTCCTAAATGAGAGGGTGAATAGAACTGATTTGACTCCAGAGTCATCCAGAAGACTGGTTGATCAACTGAAGGTGATTATTGATATGTTTCTGTTTTTTAGTGGCAGCTGAAAACTTAAACATATGCATTTGTCCCATGCTGATATTTTGGGGTAGGTTGTTGCACCTTAATATTAAGAAAATCACATTGGAGTCTCCATCAGTACCTCCCCTAATGAGTCAGGTGGCTCATGTACTACAAAAAGATTTTGAGTTATCTAACTTGTCAGAACTGTTGGGAAACATTGAGACTCTACTTAAGCTGTAATATAACAATCACATTGCTGTCTCCATCAGTATCTCCCAAAGGAGTCAGATAACTCATGTGCTAGAAAACAAAAGCATTTTGAGTCATGCAGCATGGTAAAATTGTTGGAAAACACTGAACCTTTGTGAACCAAATCTCCATTGTTATAGACATTTTAAACTAACTGGTCATGTCCTACTGTAATCAGCAGTATTATTAGCTAGAGAATGTGGAGTTGAATTCTACTCAGAAACTACCATGCACTCTGATGGATGGTTTTTATTTTCATTCTCAGATGATTCAGGAACGTCTGCAAGAATACAGGGTTGTGGTGGAAGGCCTCCAAGCACGTAGCCGTCAGGTTATACCTTTAAAGGACAGAAGACGGCTAGTAAGGCAACCCACTCCCGTCAATGTTGTGTGTGATTATTCAAACTTCCAGGTACGGTAGGATGACATTATATTTACTTATTGTAATCATATATCACCAACTGAGAGTTCCACACAGTAAATTCTACATCCAGTATGACTTAGGGATGCAAATTAGGGGATGTCTTAAGGAAGTGATGAAGACTGTAAGCTAAATGTGAATGAGTATTGGGTACCTTATAATATTTCAAAGGTAAATTTACGGTAGATCAGGCCTTCATGGCCTCAGGATTGATTAAAGTTTGATGTGTCATATATAATGCTTGAAACCATTTGTTTTTGAATGTGTCTTATGTTAGGTCTTGAACATGCTCGATTTAAATTATTTCATATGATGGTCATGGAAAGGTGCTCACATTTCATTTGAAGAATAATGCACAGAATTGTTGTAGAATTCCTTTTCAATTATACATTTTGTGCATGTTTAATAAACCAAAGCATTCAGTCAAAATACAATCAAGATGTGATGTGTTTTGTAAAACTTAAGTTCTGTGGTAAGGACTTGAAAGTGCTTGATTACCTCCTAAAACATGAATTTATGGACCCCTGTATACAAGTTTAGAAGGAAAATAATGAAGGAGGGTATAAGATTCCTATCAAGCACCCAGTGAACCACACCCTCAGAAAAAAAGAACAACAAGACTCTGTCTCCTTTAATTCATCTTGAAATGTGCATCCAAGGCATTCTTGAAACCCACTACCACTTGTAATTACCAATTACCCATTGCCACTTGGTGTAACCTTAGACACTCACCATTCACCCATTAATCTCTGCAAGAAAATTTTCCCCTTACCCCCAATGATACACTGAATCTCTAAGTAAATCCTGTGACCCTTTTTGTTTGTAATTTGGGGAAAACCTGTAAAAGCCCCAAAAGATAGTTTATCCAAACCATGGACAGTTTTAGGAGACTTGTTCACAATGTATTATATATAAACCTTAAATTAATTTCGTCATGAGTACGTTCGGAAATTGTCTGTGAACCCATTGACTGCAAATAGAGCATGTAAATCAATGTAAACACTCGACTGAATTTACCTTGATTACACTCTCTAAGTTTAAAAGGGAAATGAAGTCACCCCAATCAAAGTTAGTATGCCCTGTCACTCTAGTTCATGAATGGCCTATTTTGATCATGTGACAATATTCTTGTTAGTGAATTGTGAAATTCAAGGAGAATTTCTCCTTTACGTATTGTTTGTAATAGTTATGTTCAAAATGTCTTCAAACGTGCTTGCAATGCAATAAAAGGGGATTTGCAAGAGTTCGCTGATTTTTCAAAGCAAAGTTTGGGGTGACTGCCTATTGCCTTTAAGCTAGGATACAAAGAGTATCTTTGACTTTCTATCATTTCCCCCATTTCCTGCAGCTTTCTGTTGCTCGAGGTCAGACTGCCACCCTGCTAGACAACTCCAATCGAATGAACTGGAGGGTTTTATCACAAGATGGCCATGAAGGGGTTGCACCAGGGGCATGCTTTGTAATCCCTCCTCCTAATCCAGAGGCAATTGAAATAGCCCATAGGTAAGTACTTCTGTTATTCTTCTTTCAATTGATGTATCCTTAAGATGCGTTACTTTGGAAAGCTCAGTGCTTAACAGTATAAGCTTTGAGATGCATTTTCAACTAGATAAAATCCTTAAGTTTGTAGAAGTGCCTTGTCAAAAGAGACTTTTAATGAATACATTGGTACCAATATTTCAGTGTACAGAGATTGGCACCTTCCTTAACATTTGAACAAAATATATAATATCTGTTGTCTTTTATTGCAGGATCCTTGTCCAGTACGACCAATTGATCATCGCATGCAGGGTTAAGCAGACTGAACTGCAGACATTCCTTAGTCAACAAAAATTAGAGTTGGGAGTAGAGACGTTTAGGCTGCAAACATTGGACCAGGTGGGTTTCTTATCATTCATTTAAAGAAAGCTTTGTCCCTATAAGAAAAGAAAGCTATGTCCCTTTAAGACAGCTATAAGTGAATAATATTCATTTGTATCTTCTATTTTGAAGTGTTCAATTGATGTATGGATTTGAATGTACTGTTTAAAGAATGAAGAACGTTTATCTGGTCAGAGTTTTAAGATAAATACTTTCATTCTTTTTCCTAGTTTGATCCACATTCACCAGCCATGGCAGCTAAAGATGTACCTGTGGCTGAATATCAACCCTCAACACAAGTAGTCCCTGGAATCCAACAACAGCGTTACAGATCAGAAGCTCTTCCAAGACCAGGTCGATCTGTAATGTCTCCTGATAAAGAATACTTCACACCCTCTAGACCTGGCCGATCTAACTTACCTTCTGGTAAAGAGACTGTTATAACCTTGAGGCAGGGTGCAGAAACTGCCTCAGGTAGTACTGAGCCAAGTGAAAGATATATAGAAAAGACAATGGTTATTAAAAGTGGTGCTGCTTCTTTTGAGAAAACAATGCCTTCATCTTCTCAAGTGCAATTAACATCCTCTGGTTACTCCATGGATAAGGATCTAGAGGAGCAGTTTAGACAGTTGGAGAGAGAATTAGCAGACCCTTCATTTTCGTCAGAAAGAGAAACTTTTGTAAGCTCTTCAAATGTCATGTTTGAAAGCCAGTCACAGGCTGAATTACAAAGTGGGGTCATACCTCCTACATATGATGAACTTATGGAGAAACTAGGCAGGACATCTTCCCCAGAAGCTCAGGGAAAAGTTCAAAGCTCATTTTCAAGAGTTATGATAACCTCTTCTAAAACAAGCAGCATGCAGGTAGACTCAGAACAGCAACATGATCCCGGTGGATACAACAAAGGAGATCCAAGTTTGGATATTAATGTGTCTGGAGTTGGTCAAAAGACAGAGACAGTTACCAAAAAGACCACTTATCTGACTTTTATACCACCTAATACTGGTGCTTCTGGAACCACTGTAGATTTTGAAATGGTCTCACAGGAGCCAAAACAAGTTCAGTTGTCTATCATGTCCTCCAAGTCCATGGATGCTGGTCAGGTAAATGAGCAGGATTCTGTAACAGGTCCATCAAGGCTGGTGACGCAGAGATCCCTGCCATCAGAGTCCAGTGGAAGTGATATGACATTTGAGAGAATGTCAGATGATAATTCAAATATACAGGGAGAGAAAATTGTGCTTCCACTCATGTCAGATCAAGACAGTTCAAAAATGGATATGTCAAGATTTCCCATCGAGGAAAGCCTGGAACCATCTGTTGCTAGTAGAGATGAAGAGATGCCACTGCAGACTTTGCAAGAGGAATATCAAGCAACTGATTATCTGCCATCATCACAATCACCAGCAGAGGAAAGAGATGAGCTGCTTCAGGGGCACACTTTGGAGGCAGAGGGTCAGCTGGAGGAGTTCCCAAGCACAGGTGTAGAGCCTTTAGTGATAGAGGAAGAGGATGTGACATTTAAAGAGGAGACAAATGGAACAGAGCTACCAGAGCTGCATGTGGAGGATACCATATTGCCATCTAAAGCAAGTCATGATCATCAAAGGCCAGAAGCTAAAACTGATGACTCTTTTGGGTCAGTGATGGAAGCTAGACCTCTGTCCTCAACAAATGGCATGGATAAAATGAAACCTGTTTTACCACAGGAAGGTCCATCTCAGTCCAAAAATGAAGTCACTTCCCAGCCCTCAGATAGAAGTCATGGTGATGAAGATCTCCCAGAGCTTTATGTTGAGGAGACTGAATTGCCATCTACAGAAAGTCAAGATCACCAAATGCCAGAAGAGAAAGTGGATGAGTCATTAAGGTCTTCAGTGGAAAAAAAACCTACATCTTCAACTGATGTGGATGGAGTTAAACCGTCTTCACCAAGGGAGGGTCCATCTCAGTCTAAATTGGAAGAAGCTTTCCTGCCATTGGCTAGAACTCAAAGTAGTGAAAATAATCTTTCAGAACTATATGTAGAGGAGACTTCTTTGCCCTGTACATCACGTCAAGATGGCCAAGTACCAGAAGAGAAAATGGATGATTCAGGTGGATCTGTTATGGAACAAAGTCCAGTATCTTCAACCGATGATGTACCTATAGATGAGGCTAAAGCTAGCTCACCAATGGAAGGTCCAGTTCATTCCATATCAGGTGACACTTCCTTGCCCTTGGCTATGAGCCATGGTGATGATCATCCTGATGTAGTGTCCATAGAAGAAACAGGTGGCTCAAAATCTCCTTTGGAGGAAGCTCCAGTCTCCTTAGGGACTGGCCAAGTTCCAGAAGGACTGGTGGGCAGGTCAACTGAAGATGAACCATCCAAGTTCCACTCTGAAATGACCTCTCGAGCAAGTCTAGTTCACTATGTGCCTCCAACTGATTTACCAGAGAGTGACCAGTACACACCTCATGACGAAAAGTTTGGTTTGCCATCAGCAGAAAGCCAGGTTCCTGTGACCAGTGGTCTTACACCTTTGGAGGAGGATCTGTTGTCATCACAGGAAACGAGAAAAGGATTACCCTCAGAAAGAACATTTTCTGAATTAGATCCTGAGAGCTCTCCTGAAGAAGAAAGCATGAAGCCATCAGAAACAAAGAGAGAATATGGTACTCCAGATTCAACCCCATCAAAGGAAGATCCAACCAGGTTGGTGGTACAGGAAAAGGTGTTGCTTACTGTCAGCAGCCAAGATCACACAACACCAGATTTAGTTGCATTACAGCCATCAAAGACAACTGTGGAGGAAGTGTCCATGGAAGTTGATCAAGAACAAGACCTGCCTGATGGCTCATTACCAGAGGAAGATCAAACTGATCTTCATCTGACAGATGGACAGATGTCCTCAGAGCCACAGCTAAAGACTTCATCTGAACTAGGTTCAGAGGTGTCTGCAGTAGATCAGAGTCCTTTTGACACTTCTGGCAGTCAAGATTTTACACAACCTCCCAACAAGGAATATGTTATATCTCTATTGAAAAGTAAAGAGGATACACTACTAGTTCCCAAACCACTTGAACAGGATCCTTCTAAAATGGATGAGACAAAGATGCCCTTGTCAACAAGCCGTTGTGACTCTACATCAGTCCTGAGAGAGCAAGATTCAACAAAATATCTTGTTGATGAGCAGTTGGTAAGTCCAAACCAAGTACCATCAGGAACAGATGCAGCAGAGAGTGAACCTCGTAGATATGATACAGTGAAGGGACAGTTGCCATCAGCAAGAAGTGAAGAGAAGATCATACCTCAGACAGTTGCTCAGGAAGAGGATGCCAGGCAAGGACCAAGTGATGGTGATATGGTAGAGAACATTCCCAACGATGGAGAAGATTATGTGAGGTGGCAGGATGAAATGGATGACCAGACTCCTTCAGAAGGTAAAATCGAGTTACAAGTTTTGCAACTTTACATCTTATAGGAAGGAGCTGGAGGTCAGGGAAAAGGATGGGGAAAATGAGGAAAGGTTTAAAGGAGAGGAGGGGTGGGACTGGGTAGGAAAGGGATTGGGATAGGATGGCTTGCATGTAAGTTGAGATGACATATTGTTGTAAGCAAAAAGGTGGATGTTACTCTAAATTTTGTTGACTTCTATTATGAAGGGTTATTGTATTGGATAGCAGGATGTCAGCGGAAGATGAGGATAGGTCTTAGAACGTGTAGTATATTTCTCAACATTAAGTATGATGGATCCATGCTATAGTTGAGAGTACACCACTTGTTCTGATAAATCATTCATTCAATTTAGGTTGATCCTTATCACTGCCAGCATGCCTTGTACCCATCTGAAATAGTTTTGTGCTTTTTGTATTCTCACAGAATACAGTAGCAAATATCCTGGTGTTCCAAAGCTGTTAGAAAATCTGGACCAATTTCTTGAGACCATTAAAGAAGACAGGGATGCACTTGTGAGCAGAGAGATGCAACCTCTTGCACAGAGTGAAGGAGAGGCTGAAGAAGCTGTTGATGTAGATCAGGTGAGAAGATGAGGAACTGTAGATGTACATATTATAAGTAGTTGATAGTTTGAAGTATTGGTTGTAATGACTTCTAGAAGGAATGCTTGAGTGTAATTGTTGAAGGTACATACAGGGAAAGTTTGGCATGAACTTGTGAAGAAATACAACACAGGAGAAAGTATGTCTTAAAGACCTTGTACAAAGGAAACCTTGGAACTTAACATGTTATGAAGATTAATGTAAACCCTTGGATGTGTGAATTCATAATATGCTCAGGAAAAGATTGCATGAGTTGTACAAAAACCCACAGAGGAAAATCTTATTTGTGTGCTTAAAAGTCTTATAAAAGGCTTGCTTGATGCCAGTTTTGTACTATTTATTGTAAGTGTAGAAAAACACCTTTCAAGTAATGATTTGTGCTTACTCATTGTTTGGCAGATCTTCGGTTTTAGGGTTACATTTTAATATGATTTATTTTATCAGAGTAATGCAGATAAAGTGAAGAAAAAGCAGGATCTACATGATTCAATCTTGGAGGAATACAAGAGATTGCAAGATTCAGGAGTGGTGATGCCTAAAGATGTTTCTAAGAAACTATCTCAGATGACAGAAGATTGGACTGATGCATTGAAAAAGTCAGATGACCTTGTCATCAGGTAATATTGAAAGAAACGATGGTTCTTTGCTTTAAAAATTTATCAGATTTTGTCTAGGCAAACAATTTTCTGTGATAGGAAAACAGTAGCACTCTTTTGGTTTTGTTTGGCAGTAGACTTTTGTAAATGGAGATAAGGGGACCCTTTATTGACTTTTTGAATTTGCTATCTGTAAAATATAGATACATTTTATCCCAACTGTTTCTTTTATTCAGAAGAACAAATTGAATGGTGAAAGGAAGACTAGTAGATGTGAATGTAAGAAAGCTATCAGTAGCTAGGTTTTAACCATTTGCGGGTGATCATGCCTGTCTTGTTTCAACCCTGGAAAGAACGTAATGTGCACTATATTGCTAGAAACAAGATGGTTCTCCACTTGC
>WURT03669094.1:0-17534 GCA_009936505.3 Holothuria glaberrima | reverse complement strand
AATTATTGCTGCAATTAGGTTCACCCTAGGTGTTATTCAGTGACTAGATTATAGCCGACTGTCCGTAAACACCCACCGTCCGAGAATACTCAGGTGACCCTAGGCTTAGCCTAGGCCTAACATGTGGTTTAGGTATATAATTTAATATGTGATTTCTAACATGTGCACAATTTTCATGGCATCACTGATAAAAAACCATGATGCAATGTGACACTGACAGCATTCTTCAGTTTCTATGAACAACCAACTACATGGTCAGTTGGTAAGAGCATCCGAGTGGAGGCCGGAAGGTTCATGTCCTGGCCGGGTCATACCAAAGACTTTAAAAATGTGACCTAGGGTAGGCCTAGTTCTCACATACACTTTGTTCCCTGAACTTGGCCTAGGCCATGGCTGTACAAATTTTTCCCACCAAAGATCCCTGAGGGATCCTCCGTCTGCGTGCGTTACTGCCTTGAATGTTGCTACATGCGCGTATCGCGTGTAGGAACATAACCATAGCTATGGACTATGTCACAATTGAATAGCAATGCATGCTATGTAGCACACAATAACAGTGTGAACGTCTTAGTAACAAGATTTAAGCAGTTTGATAGAACATCTAAAAAATAAAAGAGCATTGCTTGTGAAAATCACAATTTTTGAACACTGTGTGCATGTATTCTTAGCAAGAAGGATCTTAAACATGTAAATGACCTGTAGAGGTCAATAACCTGGAGTACAGTATTTGTGAATTTTATGAAGATCGAGACCAGCAAAATATTTTGACGATGCAGTACCCCAATTTGTGAACAGCAATGTACGTTGCTGACCTACAGTAGTATGGGAAGCCACAGAGCAACCCCATATACTACTGTAGGTCAGCAGACTGCGGACTAGGGTAGGCCTGGCCTACTGCCACTGTGCTTGGTGCTCAGCATAAGCCAAAGTGCATTCCGACCATGTCAGGCCCACACCGAAGTTACGCCAAAAAAAAAAAAATAGAAAACATAAGGAAAATGCCAACTCCACGCCGAAGATCTTCAGTTTTGAGTGCACAGAATGCACACTGGAGCATAAGCAATGGAGTAGGGAAAACAAGCCATGAGCCACAACTGGAAAAAAGGCCATGGCCGGCCTGACTTAAACCAATTGGTTACAAACTGGGCCATAAAACCTTATCTAACTAACAACTCTTCAGTTTCTGTGGGAGTCCCTTAGGCCTATTCAGAATTAGGCCAAGGGAATGAAAGTCATAGAATACTGTCCACCGCCTGCATGTGTTGAAAGGCGCTGCAAAAAAGTTTCATTATTTGAAAAAAAATCATTAGGCCTATTGAATAAAAATTTATCTGGCAAAACATTTTACCTTGCATTTCATCAGAATTTGTTTAAAACACTTTGTGAAAATAAAAACTTCACTGCTGTCATCATATTAGCCTCGTAACACAGTTCAAATCCATTTTCAAGCCATGTACATCATTTCAGTAATGCGAATTTACCTTTCGTTTTAAGTCACGTAGGGCCTGGCTACATTAAGATGTACAGTAGGACCTACCATGTACATAAACTGTAAGTGTAAGCACCTAGTCTAGAGTATCATGATATTGTTTTGCCTATTTTTACCAGTGTTGCAAAATAATGAATAATGAAAAAAAGCATCATGTGTTTTCCAAAATCATTCGGACGGTATTCTATGACTTTCATTCCCTTGGCCTTATGTTAGTCTAGGCCCCAGGGGGCAATTCATGTAAAGCTGATTAGGGCTGAGTCGGGTACCCAACTGAACATACTGTACGGTTATCCGAACCTAAAATGGACAAAACGGTTACCCGTGTTATGTTTAAAAAAATGCAGAACTGTTCTGTATAGGGAACACAACTATGAACAGGATAACAAAGACGGTGATGCATTTTATGCTTTAAATAAAGTCACCAACTTTCAGAGTAGGCCTTAAGATTTGGGTACCCATTACCCGACGGGGTAATGAAAACAGGTACCCGGTTCCAAATTTTTGCTACCCTACTCAGCCCTAAAGCTGATGCTGAAGTTAAGCCAAGGTACAGTATCTGCACTAGTATGCCAACAAAACATGGGGGCTTTATACTACACAAGTGAAACAGAGCATTGCCTGCTGAACAATATCATCATAGATTCATACTCATAGACTAGGCTATATGAATCAATAAGTAGGCTAACACACATTCTATTCTACTGTATTTGCCTGGAAATTATTTTGTGTGGCAGCCAATATGAATTAAGGAAACCTATTGCAGCGGAAAATTTTATGACTGTTGTTTTGACTAGAGCTAGTGTGCAGTACAAAATATATAGTCAATTCTGGGTAAGTTGTACGCCAATCACGTAAATCCTCATGCCGCTACGTCAAGCGATATCCTTCGTCTATGCCAAAGATCTTTGGCGTACTGTATAGTGCATGAAATTTACATGTGCCCAGGCCTTGGCTAGGATACGCAATAAGCTATGCCAACTGTCATTTTATTGTATCCTGCACTTCGCAGCTTGGGGACAGGCATCACATGTACAGTAGAATGTGCATCATGGATCAATACTGTGTCTTCAGTAAGCTTGGTTTGGCTATTTGGGCCACTTACCCAACCCGAGTCCAATCAGTAGCGTGTTCAATTACTGAATTACCAGCTACAGTAACATAGATACTGTACATACTGGTTGTAGTTTCACAAGTTTGTGTCATTGGTGCATGCTTGTCCAGGAGTAAGTGTAAGCTGCACTTGT
The DNA here is from genome assembly GCA_009936505.3 of Holothuria glaberrima. NCBI lineage: Eukaryota > Metazoa > Echinodermata > Holothuroidea > Aspidochirotida > Holothuriidae > Holothuria > Holothuria glaberrima. Next base: position 14,798 of record WURT03669094.1, on the reverse strand, counting down.
CTGTCCAATGGTTATGTGTGAAATTGAACATAGTGTTGGTATTTTTAAGTCACATCATGCTCTGGAAGTTTTTGCAGTGATTTGCTATAATGCAAAATGTTGTTAATAAAATATATCTAAAAAGTATTTACCTTTCTCTTAAATAATGTTTTACTGTATCTATACTTGGATTTTTTAATACATTTATGTCCAGTGGATCTTGTACGTGTAGAAGGCACCAGTGGACTCAAGATACTAATCGACTCAAGGCCCCCGTAGTACAGTATGCTTGATGCAGTATCAATAGGTATTTTATGTCACCTGAACATAGACCTTATGCCTAATAGCAGATCATAAAGCACCATGGGAAGGATATTTCCAGACCAGCGAGCTTGAGCACTGTGACGATCAACCTTCTCCATGGTGACGATCTACTTCGGTCACCTGTTCATGGAATAATCCTTCCCAGAATGCACTTTGAAGTGCCCTCTTTCTATTTGGCATAAGGACTATGTGTAAATGAATTTACTGGACATTCAGGTTTCTTCAATGATTTTTCAAATTTCTTTCAAGTGAAGACTCTGTCATTGCCTACATGCACAATATCAATACAGAATTCACAGTTTGCTTATCCATTGGTGCCTCATATTCCCAGCAAACTTCTTTGACATCACATACCTAGCAGAGTCTGATTTTTGCCAAATTTTACCAAACTAGTGTTGTAGTTGGTACTAGAACCTTAAAATACAATTTTAAGAGAAAAGCAAGAAGCCAAGAAAATGGCTCGAGTACAACACCTGTTGTTCACTTCCATGTTACCTATCACAAATTCCTTTTTGTTCCTTCACAGAAATAAAACCTAGAAACTGACTTTGGAAGAACGATTGCACATCACCAGCATGGGTCGACGTCGCTCAAGGAGGAAGCCCCCACCAAAGAAGTCTATGCTTGGAACACTGGATACACAGTTCACATGTCCATTTTGTAACCATGAAAAGTCTTGTGATGTAAAAATGTAAGTCAATAAATGTACTATATGGCAACTTAGAATGGCTTTCAAAAGCACCTACTAGGCATTTAGTCAAGTTAAAATAACTATAAAAGGGTTTGTTTTATTTAGGGGAATGACTAGAAGGGTTCCAGAACAGCTGCCAGAAAATTGTTGGAAATTGCAGAAAATAATGAGCATTGATAAGACAGGAAATTCTCTGCAAGCCTAAGCATATGCTCTAAAATTGCTCAAAAATTGGCTCAAATTGCACCAAAGAGCACATACTGCAGAAACTAGGCTTGGACAGGTTACCCCACCCTTCTTCTTCTGGGTTCCTGCATCAATTATAAATAGTATGACATTACAGGAGTGGCAACTATTGAGGCCATGGGTGACCCAACTCAAAAAATATTGGAGTCTCCCAGGCCTACAGTAGTAGTAACCCTAGGCTTCCATGGCCCTTGAGTAGTCTTGGGACTCCCTTAGGGAAGACTATTGCCCTAATGTAGGCTTGTAGAAAACTTAAAGTGCTTTGCTTATCTCTAGGTTCCCTCAGTGTTTTGGGGAGGGGAATAGGGGTGGGGGATGGGTTTCACTTGGTAAAACTGACACAGCATTTTTAAGTTTGAAGATACCTGTTAATAATTTTTTTTTTTTTCATGTGTCATTCTTCATTCTTTCCTCTTTCCTTTTGTGTTCTTTATCTTTTGTTTCTTAAGAAAGGGACCAGGCTTGAAAAGTTCCCACTTATTTCTGGTTCCTCTACAAACTATTATTTTTGCCCTTTAATCTCTGAATTATTGTTCTATTCAATGATTTCCCTGTCATTTATGTATAATGCTATTTTATCATGAATTTTCTTGTATTGTGTTTTGCAATATTATCTCTTGTAAATCATGTTATAATGAAAAGTAGTTCATAGAATAATAAACTTCAACTTCAATAACAAAATTACAACCAACAAAGTTGGTATCAAGAGGGAGTAACCAATGTGCTTATGCAATGAAAGTACAGTAGGATTTCTTCCATGGATCAGATGAGCCTCCTTTAATTTTTGGACACAAATCTTGTATTTTTCAACAAATCACTGACAAGACAGTTGTCACACTTTCAGAAAAAGTTACCTTGATTAAGCTTACTGCTGTATGAAATTTGGAATTTATGTGATCGGCATATACTCTTAAAAAAAAGGGGGGAAAAACTGATGTTCACTTCCTTTGAATCTAAAGAAATTTGGCCTAATTATTCTCTGTACTCCCTTCTTTTCTTGGTCATATGTGGTCACTGGGAACATCATACTTGACAAAAACCTTCAAAAATGGTTTTAAAAGCAATTACTGTACTGGTTCATGGAAAAATTTCTTAAATATGATTTCTATTTTCTGTCAGTTTCTCCTTTCATCACAAACTGTCACTAACTGTTATCAAGAAAGATGCAAAGTGTATGGTATGCTATGTTTGATTGTGAGGATTGTTGTAACCTTTAACAGAATAATTGAGTTGGTCAAACTGCTGGGGAAATGTTTTATAGCCTATATAATACTGATACTATTGTCTTGTTTAAGAGGTGTAGCATTGTACTAAATTGCAAATCACAATCAATCTATTAATTCACAACCATTTTTTCCTCTCCAGGGACCGAACTAGAAACATTGGGATAATCAATTGCAGAATTTGTCTGGAAGACTTCCAAACTCCGATCACATGTATCCTTTTTCTACAGACTTACACGTAATTGTTGTTTCAGTTCTCTTGATGAAACTCAAGTGTGGTATTGCATTTAAACTTTCATAGCTTCTACAGTATTTTTAATTGACTTCTGAAATAAAAATTTTGTGACATCTCCAAGGGATTGCAGTATACTATAAATGCAATTAAAGTTTTTCCATTTAGGCAAGATTAAGCATAAAAAAATTCAGTTATAATAAGCATACATACAGTACTATGGTGCCCATTGATGTCACTAATGTGCATGATGCATATCTGAAGCAAGAAACTTAACATTCAATCATTTATGCCAACACAACATAATCAAAGTATCATTTTAAGAAGCACAAAAATGAAATTTTATGTACAGTTTTGCATTTCATTCTGAGGCAAAATAGACATATCATTTGTATAATAGGTTGGACCCTAAGTGCTCACAACTTTTTTGTTTGCATTTGTAGACAAGGGTGCTGATCGCAGTCATTCAGCTTCTCCAGCCATCCTCCACTCACCATGTAATTGTGGCAAGTTTATTATTTTTCAGTATGGGGAAATAAACTGAAACTGAAAAGGTATCATGACCATTGAGAATTGTATGTCAGAGGATTGCTCTCAAATTTCATGCCTGCTTCAAAATTGAAAAGATGCTACTAAATTTAATGGAATCTGGCTTGTTCAATAGTTTGTGATCAAAGAGATGAAAAAAACATACTTCTGTGTGAAGTTGTAACCACTGGGTAAAACTAGATGCATGTCTCCTAAATTCCTCTAAATCTGGGAGGGTCTTAGAGGGAAGTAGAATGATTGTAGGAGGCCCCACTGATATTTGAAAAATAAAGTTAGGTTGGCACAAGCGAGGGTAACCATGCCATTGGAGGAGTGCTTTACTTTGGTCTTTTCATTTACCCTGTGACACCTACCAACCCCCCCCCCCCCACCACCCTTAATTGTCCCCTTCATAATCCACTAGCAGACAGGAAGTCCATCTTCCACTGAACATTTGGCTGTGCAATATTGAACAGAACGACTCATTGTACTTTTAAAGTAGAGGACCTCTTCAGTGTTTTGTCAACAGCATTGGCATCATGGTATATTGAGGAGTGGCTCTCCTTAATGATTGCTCCCTGATGACAAGGTGAAAAGACCAAAAGAAAGCACTACCCTAGAGGCAAGGTTACACTGACAAGAGCTACACATGTCATTTAAATATCTTGCATTTTGAGGACAAAACATTCCATATAGGATTTATTGCATAGAGACTGCAAACTTAGATTACACTCTAACAAAGTGAAACTTGGGACATCATATGACAATGGTACATTGTATTTGTTGTGTCATGAATAGAATTGTGGATACGTTCCTTTACTTTGTCCATTCATCAGACCTTTCGGAACCTGTTGATGTTTACAGTGATTGGGTTGACGCTTGTGAAGCTGCAAATGCATAGCAGTAGCTCATCTCAGGTACATAGACCTGAACTGGTAACAATGTACTTTATAGACAAAACAATGCTTTGAAATACACTTCCCGAGTGAAAGAATTCAACAAGTCGGGAAAAGCAGAAATGTAAGGATCACAAGAGTAACTTCCAAAGAAAGATGAAGAAAGTGACTAAACAGAGGAATTCAAATGGTTTAAAGTCATTTAGAGATTTTATTTACCTGTAGATGACTTGGTCAAGTTAAGAGTCAGATGATGTTTGTTTCGTCAGTGCAAATATTTTCTATTTTTTGCATTATGCTGCAATCAATTTAAAATTAATGTATCACCCAAACTGCTTTTTTTTTCTTTCTATTTTCTGTACATATTGGTAATTTATACTTCAGTGGGAATTACTTTCATTTAGAATCAAGAGTACCTGGTTTAAAAAGTACTTTTCTAAAATTAAGAGGTCACCTGCAAATTGCAGTGCTATGATGAATGTATTCTGTTGTGTGTTTTTAGCAAGGTATAAAAAACTATAAAAAGTCTTACCATGCAGGTCCATACAGTATTGTTTCATCAGGGAGAAGAAATATGTCGGATATATTATGTTTCTTTTCTATTTCATGTGTAAGAGTAATATCCACAACTAGCCACTAGTGGGTGGCATGAGACAATGAAATCAAAACAACCTTACCAAAACAAAAAACAAAAAAAAAAAAGGTTGGATGGGATTTTTGAAAGTTTTGGGCATTTTGTGTGTTTGTGTGTCTTAGGTTTTTTCCTTCTTTTGTGTTTGACAAATTACTGAAGGCTTGCTAAAAGAGCAGTAGTAGTTACCTGCATAAGAAAATCTTTGTGGCTTATTTAATTTGTGCAGATGTTGTCTTACTGTCGTTTGTGCCTCACAATGTCACATCTGAAATATGCCCCAAAATAAGGTATCTCACGACTTTTATGTCTTGTAAAAGGTCTTACATATCTTGAAGTCATTATGGTGATACCAGTATGATACTGTTTGGATTATACTTCCATCTGAGGTTGTTGACCAGATGGTGGCTGAGGTTGTTGGCCAGATGGTGGCCGGTGAGGGAATCCAGTTCTATGTTTCTTTTTTTGGAACAGTCAATATCAGCTTGGTTTTACTAGACATAGAGAGTATTCTCCTCCCAGCAACAGGGCTGATGGTCTTCCAAGTTGCACGGAGACAGTAAGAGTAAAAGTGTTGTGTTAAAAGTAGGATGGAATTCTTGTTTTGTCTGGTGTATTGATGAAGTTTATGAGGTGGGTGTAAAGTTCTAAATACTTGGTAGGTCTTATAGAGGTCAATGTGAGGTGCTAGAGACCTTACACAAAAAGGTGTTTCCATATTAAATTGAGGAAGGCACTGTCTCATGTAAGAGCTACTGCTTAGTTGTTCAAACCTGTTGTACAATATAATCGTGGTAATTTATCTGCTTTAAAGGCTCTTCTACACGATCATACATTTGTCCATGAACATTGTTATACAAATGCTTGAACACTTATTGGGAAGATGAGGCATGCAGATAAAAGTTTAAACACAGTCATACATGTTGGACATTGTTCAAATTTGTTAGGAAAGCAGTCCCCACAATCGTATGGTTTTCCATTAGTATCGTCATACAAATGTATTGTGATGTTTTTGACCAAATGTGTGATCGTGAAGATGGGGCTTAAGGCTTACAGGACAGCTGTTTTACATTATGTCTGTAGTTGATAAACGTACAAAGCACAAACATATGGTGACCATTTGATTTGGTAATGTAGTTGGGTTACAATGGCATGTTGGGTTGCCAGGCTCAATTATCCTTTCATTAGGTGCCAAAAACTGGTTTCACATTGGTAGACAAACAGGGAAAGTGGGTGAGGAAATTTTGTCAATTACATTATGTAGACATCTCACCTCTGCTAGGGAAGCTTTTTACCCCATCCTTCCCTTCCCTACTTATTTTTGTATGGCCAGTTGGGCTATATTGTAATGACTGCCATGTTTGCAATCATTCCCGATTTTTTTTTCTTTTCATTTTGTGTGAACTACTTTAGACTTAGTTTGTCATAATGAATAGTAAAATACTGTCGTGTTCTCTTTATGTGTGGTTGCTTATTTTAAAAGTTTGGATTTGAGGTATGTTTTCTCTAGAGTCAATTTGCAATGTTTGTATTTTACTCTCTGTAAGAAAGACACACCTTATTGCCTTTAAAATATTGGACACGCTGGGTTCCTGTGCTGAAAGTTTCAGTATGGACTCTGGATTCAGGTTGTTGGGTGTTTGTGTGTGTGCTTGCATTTGAGTATGTGTGTGTGGTTGTGTGTGTTTTAGCTTGTAAATATGATAATTAAGTTCAAAAGATGATGAATTTATGTAATAATTCTGACAGATATTTGTCCCAAAATCAGTGGAGTAAGCATAGTATGTGCCACTGCCAAGCTTTGGGCTCATTGTAGACTACTGAAAAAATAGTAACTTGTGTTACTTGCATGATAAGATGATATTGATTCCTTTGAGGAACTCAGTTTGAATTTTAAATTTCCGCAGTAGAAAGGCTCAATGATGAAAGATTCTGCCTTGTGCTTTATTTTATGAACAAATGAATGTTGTGTTTGTAAATTTTACACATTAAATGTTTCACCTTGTTGCAGTTTAATACAGAGAAAAATAAATTGTACTGCATTACTGAGAGAGCTGTGAACTTACAGAACTAAATAGTTTATGGTCATCATAATTTTGTAATGTGTTGCACATGCTCTAAATTGTGTTTCATATGTGATGTTGGCAGTTTAGGTTTTGCAGGGTAAAAGGGCAAGGGAAGGGGAAGTTTCCTATCCCCCAAAATATTTCTATCCAATTTTCATCCCCACATGCCAACCTTTGATGGGTTATGTGTTGGTTGTATGGTGCTGTGCATATTAATACAGTGTGTTTCATCCTATCCCTTCCTCGCCCAACACCCCTTAAATTTCTGGTCCTGGGCCAACCATCCTACTGAAATACCTGCATTTGTGGGATTGTTGAATTCTTTTTGTTGAATCTGATATCTCTTTGTATATTGTAAGTTGTGATTAGGGTATAATTAGATTGTCATCAACGGTTGTTCAGAAGAGAAGGGTTCATGGTACTCTCTAGCCTGCATTGCAGATGGTAGATGTGTCATTTGTCATAGTTTTGAAGGTCAAGCGTCCACTGCATATTTACAGCTTTATGGTGTCACAGTAGTATCCATGGTGCTGTTGTGGGTGTGTGCTGTAAATATGCTTCCGGCTCATGTTTTACACTTCGGTCCCAATCCCTTCTCCTTCTCGAGGAGAAGTCTTCAGAGTGGGGGTGGTAGTCTTTACAGAGCATCCAGTGAAACAATGACAGTATTGGACTTATGTAGGTACCATGTAATATGTACCTCTTGCTACTTGTAAAGCAGTATCAGCCTGCTCACAACAGACCAAATTCATCCACCGTTAAAAAGACTCATTCTTTCTGAGCTTGTTGGAATTCTCTGAATACACAATTGCTTGTTAACATACAGGAGATTATAATGTATGTCTGTGCTTCTTGGTAGTAAAGTTAAAAAGACCCTGATGTTATATTCTACCTTGCCCCCACGTCACAGCTTTCTCTGTAAAGATGATGTTGTGAAGAATTTCGTAATGTTTGATACTGATCATAGGTGAAGATACTGCAGCCCCCTCCCTTTCGGGCGGAAATTATTCTATTTTCGGACAAAAGATTTGTATTTATTTTTGGTCCATTACAGATAATAATTTTGGCAAAAGTTGTGCCCCCCACTCCCAGATTGAAACGTAGTCCTATACCATTATGATCCTGATGCTCATGCTTTTGCTGATGCATCTCTTTGGCATGAAGAGGAAAAATAATTAGTATATAACAAGTTTGGTTGGATCAGACCATATTTGATTTCTTTGATAACAGGCAAGAAAAGTATTTACTTATGAGTACCACGTAATGGCATATGTTCGTTATGCATATTTTTGTTGATTTGAGAATGTGGGAGAGCAGTATCCCCCATTTCATCAAAATGAGCCAACAAGTATTTTATTCCCAAAACATATTTCCATGTTATATTGCTACAATTTCCGTATGTTTCAACAGTAAAGATAACAACGAAAATCTGAAAAAGATTCTATAGATTGAAACTTGTATTTTTTCTTGTTGAATACAGTAATGTGATATCAGTAATCAGTAATAATATCTAATGACAATAAATCATTTTTGTAACCCTTCAGAAAGATAAAGTTACCTTTATTGGTTAGGATGTAGGGTCTGTCAGTACGGTAATATGTGCACAGAAAGCCAATATTTCTGTACAGTCTTGTGAGTTCTGATAATACCGAATGTAATTTTAATAATTATGCAGGCCTTGAAGGGCAGTTCTTTTACGACGCTAAGCGACCACAAACGTGGTAGAAGCCTCTGTGGCTCTTATGGATTACAACTTCACGTCGGGTGGCTACCAACTCAACAATTTAGGTCAAATTTGGTCACTTTTGAATATGAAAGGCCAGTCCAGATAATAAAATCGTAGATTGCTCTTGGATGAAAAAACCCACCTTACTTTGACCTCGGCCAGGGATCGAACCCCCATCCTCCCGGTTGCCAAGCTTTATCGCTTCAAATACCACCGCCTTTATCCACTCGGCCACAGCACCGGTTTGTAGTGGTGGTAGTAATGGAAACTTTGTCAAATTGTTAATTTGTTTGCTGGATGTGCCATCTAAGTAAAATAATGAGCTTAAATCGCAAACTTTTACTAGCTCCCTCAAGTCATAATTTTGAGGTGGTTTCTCATCAAAGGTTAGCCAGCTCTTGAATAGAAGCACTCGCATAGAGATATTTCATTCAGTATTAATTAAAATCAGTATAAATGAACTGACAAAAGGAAATACATTTGGCTGTATTGGCCTATTGTTGTACCCAAGAACTTTGTAAGAATCACTTCATTGTTTTTCATGCATACTGTTTATTGTTTGGTGAGACTACAACAATGCCCTTAATTACTGAATTACGATTTATAGCACTAGGATAGATGGATGAGTTAAAGGGTCAATTTAAGCTATAGACTTCATGAGCCGTTGTAACATGAAGATATTGTATAGCTTTTGAGACTTTTGATGGTTATGTGAGGCAATTAACATCATCAATTATAGGAAATTCCAGAGAGAGATTATCAAACAACTAACAGCAAAGATGTAAAATGGGCAGACTTGTGCTTTAATAATATGCGTACACAATTAATCTCGTCTCGCAATTGAGAATGGACATGAAATAAGGGAAACCCAGATATTGCTATGTCGTTGTCTTTCCTTGAAAAATATGGATTTAGGGGGCTTTAATTTTGAGCAACAATATCTCTATAAGTATCATAATAGGAAGTTTGTGCCTGGTAACTCGTTTCATGCACTCAGTTACAATGTTGAAAAAGTACTTGAACTAGTTACAGTTACCTTTGACTGAAAAGTAACTAGTTACTTTTCAAAAACAACTACGGTAGTTATTTTAACTTAACTTAGATACGGTTGTCTCGTCCGAAATGGGCCGGGTGGGGGTGATAACAGATACTTTAGGGACGGGACACATCCTTCCGTGTGCAAGATAGCAAGCTGTTGGCTCAATGATCCCTCCAGATCTTACTACGGTATGGATACTGTGAGTAGACTACACACTTCCAGCTGCCAAATTGCAGCAACGAATAAGAATACCGTATCGGAACCTTTTAAGACAATTTGGTAGACGAAACTTGGTGGCTATCAAAAGTCTTCCAATTGTGACAATACAACTTTGAACGAGGTATCTTTACATTACAATCCTCCATCGCATAACTACGAGAGGTTGGCGGATTTTTAAGATGATCTAAGTTATTGCAGTATTAAAAGTCAGTTCCGCCTAGGAGACATGACTACGTATTGGCTGCAATTTTAAATAATGAAATTTAAAGCGTCAAGATCTAAATTTGGGCTAAATTTGGAGACCATTGCAATGTAATCGTTTTCTAAGTCGTTCCTCTAGCTTCTGTTTTGCAAAAGTGAGGACATATGTCAACTGACTTGCATATTACTGTAGGCAACTCGCAGAGTTACAGTGCTGGACACAACCTTCGAGTGGCATACAGTTTAGTTGACATACGCCCCCACTTTCAGCGAGGGTAAGAAAGAAGATATGTACTAATTACCGCCCTAACATCTTGGGCAAGACTACTTTTGGCTAAAATCATGTATAGTATCTGTTCTTTTAGCCAGTCTAGAACGGGGCCACACATGACAGCTGTGGCGCCGGCACGAGGGGCATGTACTCTCCTCCTCCCAATCGATTTTTGAAAAATTTTCATTTTTTTTAAAGGAGCCCCAAAGACGTTTAGGCCTATGCTTTAGATTTCTGTAGGGAGTGGGGTGACAGGCGCGGAACCAGGATTTTGAGAAAGGGGCGCGCACACACAGGGTTGGCGCCAGGAAGCTCGACAGGGGGCTTGGCCGGCTAATCTAGGATTGTCGAGGACCTTTTTTTTTTTTTTTGCTTTTTTGCACTCCAGTTCTCGCATACTTGCACTATCCGAATGTTCGGGGACTTTTTTTTTTTTTGCTTTTTTGCAAGATCGTTGATGAAAATTCGTTGGTCATCGAAAAAAGGGGGCCGTGCGCCGGGTGCGCCCCCCTGTATCCGCGCCTGGGTGAATATTTTCCACTGAGTGATAGTTCTTTTTCAGCCCAGCAATTTCTATCTCAAGTCGTGATGAAACTTTCAAAATTGTTATAAATCTTTCACAAACTCTTAAACTTTTCGCGCGCTTTGTGCACCTCCAGCAACTTGTGCTTATTATCGATACCGTCTCAGACGTATTTGCACTATTCACCAGTGAGGGCTTTTAGGCCGATTGTGTGTGTGTGTGTGTGTGTGTAGGTGTCCGTGGGATAGTTACAGAGGAGCACAGCATTGCAAGAATGCAAAACGGGAATTCAAGGGAAGACACATTTCATGAAAACACAAAGTGTTTTTTTACAAATTGCAAGGCGAAAGACCCACCGTATTATTGGCAGATAAATTTTATTCGGGAATCGAAAGTTGCCCGATGTATAGCGTGCATGGGATTTTTGTCATGGAAAAGATTTCAAATGCAAACTCAGTTGCCCGCATTCGCGTCACGGTTCGCACTCTGCATCTCTGTATAGGTTAATAAAATTCGGACTTCGAAAAACGGAGTTGCATCTCAATCTTATGTAGGGACCCCGCATCAAGGGGATCCTAAAGCAATCTTATATCACTAGTAGCGAATAGCCTACATACAGTAACATTGGTAACGTGATGTGAAAAATTAGAACTATGAATTTGTCGTTTTACAATTTTTGTAGAACGAGTACCATGCCAAGCAGGACCGTAGAACGGCGCCCGCAAGAGGGGACAAAGGAAGGATCCGCCGCGGGTGCAACCCATGGCAATTATGATATGCATAATATCCACTGACTTTGTGGGGGTATCTGCGATGGGTTTGCAACCCTTCCGCCTTATGATAAAATGCAATGGTTGTTTAGTAGGCCTATAGAGATAAATCCCTGCTTCTTGGAATGTCGAGTATTCAAAACTGGTCCATGCACCACGGCCCACAATCCCCCTAGCCTCGTCAAATGGACAAGACTTTTGTACGAATTAGGTAAAGAATATGTATGGTAAAATTATCATTTTTGTGGCGTTTTAGTACAGTTTTCCTTAGAAATATTTAAATTTGTCATTCTAATGCTTATAATTTTGGAAATACCCCATAACCGACGGGGACTTTGCCCCCTGGACCCTACCAGGGGCCCTTACAGGGTCGTAGCCTTGGCTTAATCTCTAGGAGCAGTTCATGACAGTGTCTAGTAGCGCACTTAGGATAGTTTGCAGTCAGGCGGATCCAATCTTTGTCACCCAGTGGAGCCAGTGCCACCATAAGGGCAGGCCCGTATGCAAGGGGGATTCAGGGGGTTCGGGCGAACCTCCCCACAAGATTTGGAGTTCCGCTTCGGATAGTACTTTAGTAGTATATGATGAGTTGTTTGGTGTTTTATTATGTCTCACATGACGTTCAAAAGCCCTTGAAAAACTTACTGACAATGTTTGACTATCTTCATAAGCATATAATCATAAAAAGCAGGCTACTCGCTTCCACCGAAATGGGTCATCCTGAGCAAAGTGAACGATGCATGTGTCTTTGGCACTTGCCGGTCAAAGTCGGTGGGTAAAATGTTCCACTTGTGTCAAAATTGAACCCACCCACTGAAAAAGCTGCATACGGGCCTGATAAGGGGGTCGTCTAAAATTCATGTAAGGTCGTTTCGGTGCAATTTTGGGCTGTCTTTGACAAACTTTGAAGTGACTAAAATCACTACATGTTTAGAAATTTCATTATGTAGTGTTTTTTTTGTTTGTTTGTTTGTTTTTTATTATTATTCTATGGGGTAGGGGGTATATGTGAGCCGTGTCGATACATGTACTCTTTGAAAAATTTCTGCGAATGTAAGATGGCTAGGATATACAAAATGAATTCTATTTTGGGGAAAGCTTTGAGCTAACTGGTCACATGTAAACAAATTCTCACTTTAAGTGCCCGTAAGTTCCTTGTTGGCTGGGTGAAGGGAGGGTGCTGTGCAAAAGGACCTTCCCTTTGAGAAATTTTTGATTTGTAAGGTTGCTTGGATACAAAATGTTACTATCTTCGAAAAGCTTTGAATTGATTTTATTTTTCAGAAATCCATATATTTAGGGTTTGTTGGCTGTGGCATGGCATGATGCAATATGCCACAGCTGAAGACTTAATGGGTATGTTTCCCTCCTACTGCGCTACTTGGAAGGCCAGCATCGTTTGGTGTGTTGCAAATGTTTGTTATAATTGCCTCTCAGATCGGCCAAGTTGCATCTAAATATTTTCGAGACTTCATGCTTTACATAAGTGAGACTTCAAGAAGTAAAGTTCAAGTTGAAAAACGTTTTCGATAAAATCACTTTTGTAGCAAAAGAGAAGACAAAAGGTATTGTAAAAATAATTCATTATAGCACAGGCGTACCAATCATCTGATCATACTACGTTAGTATATATAAGCATACTGTTGAACAGGGGCCCCGCCAGAGACAATACTTAAGATCAACATGGACTTCAACTATGTCGTGATACCATACATGAGGATGGAGATTCATTCCCATGGCCGTAACATGCGAGGGCCAGTTGCCCTATTAAGCCCCCCCCCCCACATTATGAGGGCACGGGTTGAACAAGAAAAGGATCCGCCTGGGTGCCAACTATCCCAGGTATAGGCCACTGGTATAGGCCGTCATGAACTACCCCTAAGGATTTCGCCCAAGCTACGGCCCTGAGATGAATTTGAAGGGGTGGGAATTGTTCTCAGATTGCTCATAAGTTAGTTAACTTTTAGTTTCATCGAAAAGTTGGAGAAAAGTATATCGCTAAGATTTTCGGGCACTAAATATGCTGGCAGATAATTAACCAAATGAAACCGAAAGAAAAACAAATGAACGTTATTGCAGAGCTCGAAATATCGATATTTTCACACGAATGAATTTGGCTGAATTTCCTTTTTCACTCCTGCCAGATATCACTAATTTCGAATTTCATGCGCCCTTCCCGAGTAAGACACGCTGTCAAGTCACTCTTGTCCTCTGTCGGGGAAAAGAATGAACTTGATGTGGCGAAATGACCTGAGAGTCAAGAATATTGTGTTCACAAAACATGCAATTCCAACCATGAGGTTCAATTGGTCGCGAATGACTGTCGCGGCTGAAGAGAACTGGCGAAAACCTTGGTTACATAATTCGGAATGCCGTGGTCTCAGTTTTCGGGTGCGTTGTTTGTTTAAAAGAAAAAAATAGTGTTCTTTATGAGTTATCCTAATCGTAAAACTGTAGTCCTAATCGGTATAAACTTCCCCGACGAAGCTTAAATGTCTTTTATTAAAAACAATAAGACAGAAAATTTTGCACGCTCCTCGCGCAGATAGCTTCACGGGTTAGTGCTAGGCGGGCAACCATGGGGATACATAAACCCCTTACTGGCCTATCGAGAAAGCAAAATGAAAAAAATGAGTAATATACAAGCCTGTGATGTCATCCATACTCAGGCAATTAGTGCTTGGGGAGTGCCAACTCTGGTGATCTAGGAGGTGTTTCCATCCAAATTTTCTTACGCGCTTCGCACCAACTTATGGTGGCGTTCCGCTTAGGTTCTATTCGCCATTCCTTACGGAAGTCACAAAGGGGTCCCTATTTTACCAAACTCTATATCCTCTGCTGAATTCATATGCCAATTGGTCCGAGAGTTTACCCCATCCTAACCCCATCCTATTACTTTTCGACAAATCTTAGTCCCTCACCATCACATTTTGTTTTGCATCACTTTACTCAATATAACATCTGATGAAGGCCTGATTTTTTTTTTCTGAAATAAAATCATGCCAAACGCCTAATGGCCAAGTCCAGCTTAGTTTCAGTTATGTTGCCTCTTTCATACTGAGTAATTAATTCCAGCGGCTGAAACGCATACAATTGCACCTGTTTAGTTTTTTTCTGAAAAAAAAAATCCACCCTCCGACCATTACCCTACATTAGTAGCTCTTAACAATCTAAAGTTAGTTAGTTAGCTAGTCAGTCAGTCAGTCAGTCAGTCAGTCAGTCAGTCAGTCAGT
>WURT03669083.1:0-17535 GCA_009936505.3 Holothuria glaberrima | reverse complement strand
ATCTACACTTTACAGCGCATATTGCAAAGACATACCGAGTGGAGCGCTATGTGACGACGGGTTAATTGAATAAAAGTGCTTCCCAAATTCTGCCGGTCTCGGGAAACTTAGCGCCGAGTCACGAGTCCGGACTGTACGAGACCGAGTCCGAGTCCGAGTCCGAGTCCGATTCCGAGTCCGAGTCCGAGTCCGAGTCCTTGCCTTCCGAGTCCGAGTCACGAGTCCGAGTCCGAGTCCTTAAAATCGTGACTCGAGACCGTTCTCGAGTACTACAGCACTGGTATGTTCCAAAAGTAGTATGAGAAAGGTAAAAAGGCCCATTTGATTCCATAAAAAATGTGCGGCAACGTTGTTGCCTATTAATCCATCACAAATATTCTGAATCTTACACAAGAAAAAAGCTTGGAAATTATTCTGAGCAACCTGCCAGAGTTTAATGAAGATGATAAAAAAAATGTTTGATGAGCACTCACGAACTGTAGGGATTAGGAATGGAACAAAAAACCCCTGACTGATGGATATCATGTGTCATCATTTATAATAACATATCGAATAAAGGTTTAAGCAATAATCTGAGTCAAGTACCTCCCTTTAAGCGATGATGATAATGATGACGATGACAATGATTTTGACAATTCCTGTAAGGTCAGAATATAGTAAGCGCGCTGTCCTTGCTGAAAATCTTATTGGAAATTTGAATATTGCAGTACTACCTTATTGTAAACTTACGAAAGCCTTTTCTTACCGAAAGTCTGGAATATTTAACAAAGTCAAAACTCAAATATACCTGCAAGGATGCATATACGTTTCGATCAAGTTCTTTTTGTGGTGATATTACAGTAGCTGGTGAGGCATGCGCTATTAACAAGGTTCTAAAAACCATTAAACTTGATGAGAATGTAATCACTGATTTTCCATGTCAACATCTGTACTGCGTGTTAGATCATCTTCTGTAGGAATCAAACCACTACTTTTGCCACTACTTTCATCCTAAGAAGTAGCATTTCATAATGAACGGTGCATTTTTAAGCTAACAAACTACAGGTCCAATTCCCATATTTTCTTGTAAGCAATATTGTCAGAGCTAAGCGGTAGCAATATGAAAAGCATAGTGAGCTGTTCTTATCTGGTGTCTGAAAGGTTTAAACCGCTGTCCTGATACGGAAAGTAAGGCGAGAGGTCTAGAGGAAACTAAATGAACACTTGAGAGTACGTACTGAAGAGGCGCAGAAGGTTCTTAGACATTTTGTGTCACCAGGTCCTTTAATACTTTTTTGATGTTTATTGCTAATGATGGATAGATTTCACCTAGTGCGAGGAAAAAGGTGTTTTTGTTCTTGAAAAGTATGGGCAAAATCATATTTCACTCCTCACAGTTTTTCAATAGAGTCCTTTATCCCGCGACCACCCCTACCCCAACCCCCTCGGGGTCCTACGCCGGTGAAAAATACCAAATGCTACAACCCGCCCGCTTCTTATCACTATCAGGCTGTTTTAGTTCGTTCACTGATCATTGAATGAACGAATACAGGATAAAAGAGCGAAAACGTATTTAAAAAAGATATACGTGACAAAAGTTGTGAAATGTTAATTTGTGACGAATATGTACGGTTATAGGCGCGGATCCAGGATTTGAGAAAGGGGGGGGGGGGCGCACACATCGTCGGCCGAAGGCCGACGAGCGAGCGCCGAAGGCGCGAAGCCACGACGTGGAGTTTGGGGAAATATGAATTCTAGATGCGCTTAGATGCAATTTCCCGGCATCAAGGAAGCATATTTTTCATATCTATTTGCTCATTTTTTTTCAAAAAATCGTTGGTCATTGAAAAAAGGGAAAGGCGCGGGGCCGGGTTCGCCACCACCTGGATCCGCGCCAGGGCTACCTCTAACGTAACATAGGGCCGATGGGAGTGACAAAAGTGTTTGTTACCCTCAAGCTCGTAACTTTGATTTTAACTCAATACCTCATTATTGACATAATCATTGTCGATACGTTTCATATGATATTTTAAATTGGTTTACATCGCACACTGACCGCAACAGAGGACCAACGAACTACTAGAAAGCAGTTTTGTATTCAAGTCGCGACTCGAGTCACCTCCCTCCAACACTACCTGACCTTAAAAGTTCTGGGCAATTTCCCCTATTGAAATAACACAGACTCGAGTCAATGAGTTGATTCGAGTCCCTAAAACAGCTCTAATTAATTTGTCTTTCTGAGAAAAGAGGGACTTAGATACATCTCTTCTAGTATTAGGATATTTCTGTTGAATCATCTCTATGAGTAACTTCAGTACAGTTGCCAAACTCTTCGAGCTGTTTCACGTTTTCGGCCAACCAGGTTAGTCTCCTGGATCACTCATAAAATTACTTTTCGCACTAAGTAAGTCCTGATTTTAGCACTTTTAATGCCAACACTTTTACCTTGTAGAATTCCCTTTCCAACAAGCTTTTAACTTGGAGGCTGCTGAGAAACTTTCTCCGACTTGTTTCCTATTCTTGCTAGTTAACAGACAATGTCACATCATTTTTAAAAGGTTTTTCTTGTTCGAAAGTCAAATGGATTTTCACCAAATCCCCCCACCCTTGACGTTGGCAGTTGAGCACAGTTAACCTAGGCTACAAAGGCCAGTGGCGTACTAAGGATTTCTCTCTCGGGGGCTTACAGTTTGTTGTATGATCCTTGGCCTGTTGGAGAGGTCTAAGGGGAATTTTTGAAATATTAGGTGTCCTTACATGCAATCTGGGGCCACATATACTACCTCATGTATGAAGTAAAATTTGTGTTGAAAAATTAAAAATACATATTTTTAGGAACGAAAAAAAATCGGCATCGGTGAGGAGGCGGGACATGGCCCAATGTCCCCCCCCCCCTCCCCCATTGTGTACGCCACTGACAAAGACTCAGATTTGGATTAAATATACAAAGAATATTTCACCGCAAAAATTATAATTGTCTTGTCCTCTGTTACGATACAAACAAAGTTATAACAAGTATTGTGTGCAAATCGTATCAGTTCAACAATCATTAGACACATCGTGTTTGCTGAAAAATGCAAATATTTTTATAGTCAAGAAATTTAAATGAAAACGGTTAAAGAATCGATTTGGAATCCACACTATTTATGGAAGCATTTTCGTATGACATATAACGGACAATACATTAAAAATATACGCGGTGTGAATACACCAGTCAAGAAAAATAAATCTTGCCTCATGGCGTTAAAGGGTAGGGGAGGACAGTTTTACCATTTATTTCTATGGAATGCGTTGGGCTGTATACTTCCCCTTTAAGCATCTTTTCAGTATAGTTGTAAACTCCAAATGTATGAAAACAATTAATAGGTTTTAGTCGTGTAATTTTATTCCCATATTGGAAACTACAAACCGTGGTAAAGCATCAGCCAGGTAACAAATATATGCGCTCATTTAAGCAACTGTGGCATAAGCACGGTAAATCAAATTATTTATCTCGTTATGAGTCAATCAACTCCGTGCGATGTCAAACTACCTTTCTTTTTGATAGTGAACTTGGACTATCTTTGACTTGAAGTAGGTTTCAATTCAACATTTTTCCTTTTTTGAATATCTTTGATAAACCTTTCAAGTTTTCTAACAAAGGAGTGGTCTCGGTATCCCATGAAATAAACAGAGGATCCTCTGTTTATTTCATCTTCTAAAAGTCTGATTTTTCGCTAAGCTGTTGTGAAACGTTTAAGAGCATAAATTATGTTCACATGTTTGCTTCATGAATCATTCATACGGACATTGTGTTAATTTGTTTGTTAAAAGAGACGCTTACGCATTATCAACCAACAAATTTTCTTGGGGGACATCAGGACAGTAATTTTCAGGGGACCATGAGCTTAAATTCATACCCCACCCGAATAATGGGTACGCGTATCAGTTCGTGCCTTAGAAATTAGTATATGATGTTTGAAAAAGTTTTAATCCTGGTAATTTTTAATGGCCGCATGCGCGTAAGGTCAGGGTCGGGTCGTAGAGTATTTTCGTTTTGGTCTGTTTTGGTTAGTAGTATTTGAGAAGAAAATGGGGTTCATATAAGCTTTGCTTTGATTAAATAAATGTAGATTTGAAGTTTTAAGACCATCTGGAATCTTAAATATTCAGTCACAGAAATTCTTTATGCTTTTTTATTTTTTAGTTAAAACGGATTATTTTCAAGTTTTGGAAAATTCACAGAACTGGTCTCTTGTGGAATTCATCAAGTCTTTCCCAACTTCATGATGTTCCAAAAATCTAGCATTGTTAGTCCCTGGGCATCCCTACAACTTTAGATTTGCTCATTAAAAGTGCAAATCTTGCCAATAAATATGCAAATATTCAACTAAGTCGCATGCAATTCACTTTTGTATTGTAAGGAACGTACATATTTGGTGGGTCGTTACCCGAAACAATTCTGTAGAAATCTCTTAAAAATATGTGATAAATCTTTCATTTAGATTTTTGTCAGAACCTAATCTCAAAATGACAGCAGTTTGCGTAGTGAGTGGAATTAACAGAGGCCTATACACTGCCATCTGTTTAGTCTCTTTTACTCCCAATACAGTAAGTAAAGTTTGTGTAAATGCATTCCTTCATCAATTGGACATTTGGACAAATGCACCTAAAAGAGTTAATGACTAAGTAACCAGCAGGCGATACGCAAAGGGTAAGTTTTGTACAATGTCTTTCTTTAACTTTTGCCTTGTCTCACTCAGATCGCTAGTGGACTTTCATCAGCCTGAAACTAATGTATTCGCTTGCTTTCCCTATTCCTTTCATTTTATTTAGTTGGCTAGCAGTCGGTATATCTTCGTTTTTTGCCATCTTTGCAAATGCACGACTTTAATGGGAGAACTTCCCAAGTAAAGGTATTCAAAGGCGCAACGTTTCTCCGGAGAGACACGCCGTTAATCAGCAGTACCGGAGTCACCATGGGAAGGCTTGTGCTCCCCTTTGAAAGTAGGGTCTGAAGGTTCCAGAGATAATGCGCCAACGGAGCGCCAGACTAGAGGCTTTGCAATCTGTATGGTTTTTTGAAAAAAAAAATTGTAAGCATAAGAATAAATCTTACAAATGGGATTGGAAAAATACAAAATAGACCACACAAATCAAAACGTGACCATGTTTTGTTGTTGTAGCCTAAAGAAAACGGAGGAAAGATATGATGATGCTGAGCCGTTGTGAATTGGGAAGTTGGATGATACCATTGAAACTTGTAGCGATTATTCCTTTCAAGATGCCCAATAGGAATGAATAATAAACAAATATTTGCGATGACATTTATGGATCTGTTTAGTAAAATGTTCATGTTATTTTACAATTCAAAAGCTATCAGTTCCTTAGCTAACAAAACAGATAACTGTAATCCTTTGGATAACCCTATACAAGGTCTCCCCAGCTAGCTTACCGTTTGGTAAAAGGTTTTGATATTTTTCAAGTGCACAACTTTAACTCCCAGAATAAATCTCTCAGGGTATATCAATGTTACAACGGTCCCCTAAATGAAAGTTCAGAAGCAAGGTGTAAGATTTAGACATATTATGCTGAATCCCTCCTCCCAGGAAGTCGCTCATAAATACTCCCTGCTCCTTCAAGTCAAATGTTTTGTACAATAAGCGCATTTCTCTTTATGGTGTAAGGTTACAAGGGAACTTATCATGCAAAATACCCTGTATGCTACTGCTTTTAATGGTTAAAAAAATTCACATATTAGAGAACGTACTCAGTAAGACCGGGAGCTGTTAAAGTAGCAGGTCCCGGCTTAACGTAATAAAAACTTTAAGAACATATGGATACTAACAAATTTAAAATGGTAAAGATAGCTAGCATGATAGATGGATGGGTGTCCGACAAATTACGTTAAACAGAAGGCAATGCTCCAATAGCAGTGCTTTTGAACCGGGGATATTTACCCCGGGGTAATTTTAGTATCTCAGGGGGTAATTATTGATCAGCGATCCTGTCTAGTATTTTTTTCTTTTAATTATTCCAGTTCTGCAAGATTCCTCCGAAGATCTGACACTGTGGTGAAATGTACGTACTGAACCGTAGTACGATAACGATATCAGACCCATTTTAGTGTACTGACATATTTGGGGGGCCAACACGAACTAAATATTAAGCGATAACGACTGGCCTAAAAATAAAAAAAAAATGAAGAATATTCAACGATAAAACAAACTTGCAATTTGTTTGAGTGAAACTGTAAATCTGGTCACCTAACCTGGTACTAGTTACAGTTGATACTGTTGGCACAGGAAACTTACAGCTCTATTTGGTATAGAACAATTAACTTATGAACTGATAGGCTTACCTGTGAGTGCAGTAGCCATATTCAAAAAGTAATAACTGGTTGAAATAAAGTTTTCATAAAACTTGAAAGTTAGATAGGAGTCAAAAATACACATTGGCTGTTATTTTATGACACTGCATCTTGAAGTTGATAATGTTCAACGACTGATGGTAAGTCTTAAGCCATAAAACGAGAGTGACGATTATTGAAATATATGGTGTTTCTTACCATAAGCAGGTAGGTGTTATATTTTTATGCATTGAAAAATAGATGTCAAAATAGAACAGAAGAAGGATTCTGACAAAAAGCAAGGTGAAAGCAATCTCCAGCCTAACAGAGAAAATTAATCATTACAGGATTTAACGTTTAACTTAAGGCTCAATAAACAAATTTAATTTTGATTGTGATTGCTTTTACTCGTTTTAATACTAAATCAGATACACGGCTAAAAAAGTAGTTTGTACTGGGCCTAGTGCTAGCTAATGTGAATCTCAAATTTCTTACAAATAAGACGAAATATAACCATCATCTGTACGCTAATTGTTCACGCCACTAATGAAAAGTAAGAGTATAATAGATTAGGACCACGAGAAGAGCATTTGGCTGAAATTGATAGCTAGCGTGGCATTCCATGGTCATGTTCATCCCCTACGATGAATATGAAGCTCAGATGGCCTTTGTTCAAAACCTGCAAAAAAGTTGAGAAAAGTTTTAGCACTTATAGCTGAAAAAAGACAGTCAGGATATAGAAAAATAGGGAATTGGGAGCGCCTTGATTGGCCAAATTTTCAGCTATCGTGTGAGAGTAGCTTATTCCTGGCAAAAACTTCTTCAAGGCTTCACTGGCCACTTCTGCGATTTTGTGTGTAGGTCAGCACAGGGTTTATATGAGGTGAGCTACCTCAGGGAGCCAATTCATAAAAGTAATGGTATATTAGGCATGGGAGTTACAAAGACAGTTCTTAGTAGCCTTGCTTTTTTGCTTCACCATTAAACGAAATACAATCTAAAAACTCCCGCATTAATTCAAACCAAGTTTTGTCATATATTTGACTAAATATGGATCCTGTTGGCCCGGAAATGATTCACCTTCAAGCGAAACTAGGCAGATATTGATTTTATGTCGATTAAAAGCTCATTTGGCCAGTTTCTGGTTGCATTTAAACAGGCCTTTTTTAGAGTGTCAGTTAACGTTGGAGTTGAACATTCTCGACAAGCAACCGACCTGTTTAGGGAAAGCCTTAAAATCTAAGAGCCGTCAGGAGGGGAACATATACCTATGCCTAGCTGCAGAGCAGTGGTGGCCAGTGGCGGAGCTAGAGAATTTGGTCAAAGGGGGCGAGAATGGCCTGTAGGGGTGCTTTGAAGTAGGTAGATATCCTACCCCTCAATACGGTAAAACGTAAAAAGGGCTCCCACTTGTGATTTGAGACAGCCGGGGGCGTTCGCCCACTGACCATATGGACGCTCCGCCACTGGTGGTGGGTGACACAATCGATCGCCACTCATGGTATAAAAACTTCACGACAAGTGTTGTAAGGCATAGTACTCACTGGTGATATTGATAGCCTACTTGCAGTACGTCCGTTTCAAACGTCACTGGGCCTGCCAGGGACGCATACCATCGGCAGGATGGACAAAATCCAAGTGATGAGTCTTTGCGAAACCCGTTGGACATATATTAACTGTTTTACATCTCTCAAACCATTCGTTAAACACCAAATTGAATAAACAGGGGACGGCGAAGGATCTTATTTTGTTAAGTATACCAGAAAAAGGAAGAGAGATTCCCCCTCTCAACTATGTGGAAAACATACATTCAAGCAACCATTTTTTGGCAGACATATGTTGCGAGAAAAAATGAATGGTTTTCTAAGAAAACTGCCCCTGTATTATGGCACAGAAAATAATTTTGAATGCACAACAGCTTTAAACATTTCTCTCTCCAGATTCCGCACTCTTGAACTTCGGGACGATTCTATTAAGCAGGATCGTTTTGCGTACTCTAGCTTTCGAAAAGTAGATCCGTGTAAACATCGACATGCCATAAGGACCTGCCATAATACCATTTTATGTCCCTTTCCTATTAACCATGAGGCAATGAATTATAAATGATCGATATCGATTATCAATTAGTGTAAGAATATACGTCTCGTTTAAAATTAAAAGTATAACTCGGTGGTAGCGGCAACTTAAGAAGGGGGCAGTGCCATTCAAACAGACGTTCAACATTATTGTACTCTTTCCGAGATGACTAGTAGTTAACGATAATTTAGCAGCTGGCATCAGTCTGTTGTTTCATAGCATTTAGGCATGAAAGCTGGCCGGCAGTAACCTATAAAGCCGCTTTTGCTGGCAGGTTTTGCCCCCACCGGTTAGACTGCAACACAACACTCTAAAATGCAAACGAGTGAAATTCACTCTGAAGAGGGGTGTACTTTGGGACAATTTTTTGAACGAAGGAATTTCACCCAGGGTGGAGTTAAAGTCACTCCAAATAGAGCAATATTTCATTCCATCAGAGTGAAGTATCGCTCTACGTAGAGTGAACTTTCACTCCACTCCCGGTGAAATTCACTCTTATTAGCAGTGATCCCAAAGTGCACTCTTTTTGGAGTGAATTTCACTCTTGCGCATTAAGAGTGTATGTTATTCGGACACGTGTCTACAAAGTGTTTAGGCTTTTGCAATAAGAATCAATGCAGATAAATATCGTTGTTAGCGACTAACAAAGTTCTGAGTAAAAGAATTATCCGAGACTCGACAATAAAGAGGAGACCTTCAAAAGTAACACATTGTAACTCTAACGTCATCCTACAAAGACCTTACATATGAATATCTATTCCTTTTATCTCCTTACCAGAAACCGTGTATCCACCTTTTGCCATAATACAGTTTCGTGAAATTGAACCCCATACCTGAAGCGGCAAGCTATTGTCAAGATTACTTACATCATGAAACTGCCGGATACCACTGAAAAAGAAACGGGTACATCGCGAGATCCACTCCACAACTGATGCTTGTCGCTGAAAGGGTAGGACGAGTCAAGGGAGAAGACGATTATGCATTAATTGATCTTTGGTGTTACTAAAATGACAATATGTCTATGACAAACAGAGAAAACTGTAAAAATCACATTTAAATTGTTGCGAAGGAGACCAGGATTAGTGATGACGCAAAAGACCTAGCTCGTCTAGTATTCAGCCCAATAATTAACGCTGCGTGGTTCATTGTCATGTCACTCCGCAAATCTTTGTCGCAAGCCCCGAACTTATTGTATCCTTGCCCCTCCCCTTACGTGTAGTTACGGTACTAATGCCGAACAATACGCAAGAGGGAGAGAGACAGAATGGTATTAATAAGAAATATACACTAAATCCAAAACATGGACACGGACTAGAAAACGATACAGGAACACAATTTATTAATTTCCAGTGTACTTATTCAAGAACTGTTTACAATAATATATTGTACACTAATGATGAAAGAACGCACGTCAACTTTCAGAGCCGTCTCTTCTTTAAACTGTTTATTGCACTACATCAGGTTTGACTCACTACCTTATGGTTGATACAGTCAACCATGCAGTGGTTGAGGGTATGATCTAGACTTGCGCGAATTTTCTCACAATATTCCCTCAAACTTTACACTGTTTTTTGTAGTACTTCTTTTACACTACCATATTCAACCTCACATATTACAATCACCTTATGCCATCTTCTAATTTCATTTTCTGTCTAGGACAGTTCTTTCATATAGCAATTCTGCTTGAGAGAGTTCCAAAGAAAATTTGGCATTTTAAATCTTGTATTTACACAGAAGTGAAATGCAACAAAGAAGGACGAGAAGGCACACTAAAAATGATTTCAGGCATTCCAGCACCAATGTAACAGGTAATATATAAGACATTGAAATGACACAACACGTTTCCTTACATGCTGCCATCCTTCGTAAAAGTAAAAAGATAGAATAACCTTAAGTCTACTACCTCTGGCCATCCGTTATTGGGAATCCTGCATTCTGATTAGTTAAACACTGCCCTGTTATTCCGCGACACACGGTCAGTAAACGTAAAACTGATCAAATTGAAGTTTTTCACACATTTTCGGTGGTAGAATAGGAATAAAACACATTTGTTGGACTATTATTGTTTCATAGTTCGCCAAATTTTGAGTCTCGACTGTTTATTCATAAATTATGGCCCGCCAAATGCGATTTATTCCTTAATCATTGAGAACAATAAAGTTAAAAGGAAGGCTTGTTACAACTTGAAATGTTTCCGAAAACTATTTAAAAATGCAAACATTGACTCTAAATTGCCTCAGAATGGTACAGACAGAAAATGGTCAGTATCACAAACGCAATATTTCCTTTAGCAAAATTCAAATTGATTAATGTACACGTTGGAGAGCCACGTTAGATAAATTTATCTCCGGGGTTACATGCTTATACAATAAGCAGGAAACAAATAAGTCTCACAAATAAGTCAAAGTACGACAAGTTTTTCCTGCCCAGCTGCCGTCCACGTTTATCTAACTAGAGCAACCAGCTCCAGAGAACAGCTTGACTAGATAAAGAACAATGATTGTTTTTTTTTTCTACGTGTCTACGCAGTATAAACTACTGAAGACGCTCTACTTAGGGTACGGTGTGTGTGTGTGTGTGGGGGGGGGGGCTTTTTAGTGTTACTCGTGGGGTGACATAGCATCCAGTATGACCATTCAATTTCAATCCAAGTAGGTCTTTTCGACTTCATGACGAGCAAACGTTTACATTCATGGTGTAAAACTATGACGTCCTTATTGAACAAACTGTTCGTGTATAAACTCATTCTACCATGACTCCTCCAATACTGAAGACACTCATATTGCAAAAAGTCCCTTTTCACTATGAAAATTAAAACTGTTTTAGCTTGACCTGGCCTTAAAACCCAATCAGCTACTTTTGCTAACCCGAGGTCGGAAAGAAAGTTTGCCTTACTCCAGTGAAGATGAAATTTTGCATTTGGTTTGCAAAGCTAGTCGATAATTACGTATAGACTAAATGAGGAAAGACAGTGGGGCTCTTTCCAAGTGGGCCACTGATCTGGGGACAGGGTATCATATTAGAAATTTGCCTAGGTTGGAACCATCGGTGGCGTGGCAAGACTTTTCGAAATGGGGACAAACCTTTCCCACGGAGGAGCACAGCAACATTCAGGAATGAGCGGTGCCGAGAGTGTTGTTGTCATAGAAAGGGCTCTCTTCTGACTGCTGGGGTGCAGGAGCTCGCCTTAGGGTCCCTTGTGGGTTCCAGAGACAACGCGTTCAATACCCCTGTGCGGTTCAAGGACCCGAAGCTCCTGGAGGCTTTTAGGCATTAACTAAATTATGAACATGAGAATGAAGCATTTAACTGTTCTCAGATTGCATTGGAAGTGGACTAGGCAGACCAAAAAATAAATATCACAAGTTGACCTTTTTGTTATCCTAACTCGAAGTAATGATTTAATGATGAGGGGGTGAATGTGGAATGGAGACAAAGGATGAAGTGTTATTGTTTCATTGAACTTTAGCACAATAATTCCACTTATGGTGCCCAGAAAGAATAATGAATGTTGAGATAACTACCTTCCAAGTATGCTGCTGATGGGAACCCCTTACATAAGGCTAGCGGATTCGGTTCCTTGGTGATATTCCGTGATATAGTGGGTTTGTGGCCTTTAACTTAAAAATATCAAGAGTACATGTATTTCCTGTATTTTCATTGCCATTAGCAATAATTGAGCAAAAGAGTGGCTAGTGCCGGCTGAGACCCCCCCCCCCTTGTTGTACTCGGGAGGGGTGACCCGACTTGAACCAATTGGTTAGAAACTGAGCCGTAAAACACCATCTAACTAACTAACTAGCGCAGAGATATGTGTTATTCAATACTGATAAAAATCTTGGTGCAAGAATTTTCTCTCCTAATGGAGGTATTACCACTGTCATGATCCCTGGTGTGATGGTTGGTCCCCCCCCCACCAGCGAGGATCTAGTCGGGCACAGTTCGTGTACATACGAAAGCACCTGTGTTTAAAATAAACGCACATTAGCCTCAGAAATGAAACTGTGTAATCACCATCATGTGATAGTCGACATTCGTTAAAGGGGCATATTGAGTTGATTCACAATATTCATGATTTTTCCCCAACTGTTGAGATTTTCTCACATCTTGATGGTAAATGATCAAACTAAGAGATTCTGCACATCTGACTCACAACTGAAATAGCTATGATAGGGCAATTAATGATTAAAATCATTTATTACAACTTTGTGACCAGACACTTTTTACCATTATGTAGAAAGCATATGCAATCCCTTTCCAAAAAACAATACAATTTCACAAATTTTCTGTAACTGCAGAAAGTGAAACATGAGTAATGAGGCTAGTTAGAAGCATTGTCAAGCAATGATTTCCTTCAAACTTGTCCCAAAACTAACCGATGTCAACTCAATGAGCCCCTTTAAGAAGGCAAAAAATTTGCAATATTAACAGTTTCCGAACATAAACACTGTGTAAACTGTATCGAATGGAGAGAACTCATGGCCGCAGAGGTCCCATGTATCTTGAAAATATATGTTCAAACAAAAACTTGGGAATACATTTCCAAGTTAGGCAGTGCTTCACAAAAGCGCGCAAAAATGTAGTTTTCAGAACAGGTTGTGCAAGTCCAGCTGGGAGAGTTACAGAGGGTCCCCTGTCAACGTCGATACACAAACGTTATCTCTGTGTATAAATTTGTCAAACCCAAATCTCATTCTGGGATTGAAACTTTGGAGGGACGTGTCCCTATTCGTCCCTACTGAGAAACACCAATTAGAAAGATGGATGGATAGTAAACGTCCCCTCTTATGAACGTTGATTAAGAGGAAAACTGCAACTTTGCTACCGTCAAGTGTTTGTGCTTGAAATAATTTTGTTTTAATATAAAACTGGGTGTACACCAAACATATACTCTGATTATACCAATAAAAAAACAGGTCGTCACGCACGGTTTTTGAAAGGAAAGGATTTAGTATGAAGGGGAAATAGCTGATAGACTTAAGTGAGACATAAGTGGATTTCACCAGTTTTCCAACTTGTTTAAATATGGATAAGAGGGAAAATTCTTACTGTTTCTTTAGGAATACACCGGATAAGGGCAGATGGTACTGCGGGGATTAGATTCCATGGCTTCGAAAGGGGTCAGGGAATGAAAATAGCAAATACGGTTGGAGAATGATAGTCTCCGTTTCTTCTCGATCTGCCAACTTTTGCAATCGTAACGCTGCATACTAAGACTGTGAGCGTTGTTTTTATGAGAAACTGCTTATGTCAAAATCTACTCAGATGGAGAACGAACATGACCTTCCTCATAAGTTAAACGTTAACTAATGTGAAGACAAAAATTGTTGGGGGACACCTGCTAACTGCTATGGAATAAGTAATAGTGGTATGTTATTCGTCTACACAACGGCAGTCAGTTCCATCACACTTTTAAGAAATTTTACACATAATAAAATAGCAAAAAGATTAACATTTAAATTTGAAGCATCGAGCTCAGAGATACCAGAACTAAGCAAAATAAGAAAAGGGGAAGCTTATTACTAAACGGGTGTTGTGTCTTAGTGTCTGAGTTCATAAAGGTGGCGGCATTTAAAGCGATTAAGGTTAGCAACTGGAAAGTTTTCCTTGAATCCTCGGTCGGGTCACCACAAGGAGGGTTCTTCAACCAATATTAATCTTCGGTTTTTTTTTTTCATCTTAACTGATCTTTTTAAAGAAACGAAGTATGATCTAAGTTATGAAATTTGTTCACTCACCCTAAGTGAACTTGTGCTTTATAAGGCAAGGACTTCCATTCCATTATTTTTATTGTCTGGTTCAGTTAATAAATTTTCAAAAAAAAAACTCAGTTTTTGACATAAAATGAAGCTAACTCATTGAATTTTAAGTGGAAATTTCCACGAACAATAATCTTCCTTTCGTTTGTTCACTTTTGCGAAAACTTTTATTCTCTGCTGTAAGTAACAGTGCAAAACTCCGAGCTGGTAATATTGCCCACGTCTAATAACTTGAGAGAATCACTCTTGTCTGGTGCTATTATACATGATCAATGCACTGTGTTGCAGAGAGGTGTGGAATTCAAGAACGACATACATGGTGGTTACTAGCAGAAGAATTACGCGAGTTCTTGACACAGAGTACTTCAAGATTAAAAGGAAGAATTTTTTAGAACAGGATTCGGAAAAACAACTTAGAGGGGACAGACTAATAAATAGGGAAGTAACGTCCATTTAATCGGTCTGGGTAGCGTGTCTTTAGGCGTTCAATCCAGTCATGTTTCACTCGTTCAATGTTTCTGGGTACTTTTTCTATAATTATGAATTCAACCCATTTGCTGGGTACATCGTCTATGTTATGTTCGGCAAAATGTATACTGACACCAGTAAAATAACCTTCCCGTATTTCTCTTAAAAAATATCGATATGCATGACACATTTTAATGTTGGAATAAGCAACATATTGTTGATCACACAAAAGACAATTAGTTAAGTAAATAACATTTTTAGACTGGCATGTCAATGTTTCGTTAATCCTGTATCGAACGCTTGTCTTGAAACTGGTGAAAGTCATTGTCTCTTGTATGGAACAACAGCATTCACAATCTTTATGAAAACACCGGATACATCCTCGATTTCGTGCAGCCATGTTCAAATGAATATTGTTATATTCTTCAAATAAGACAGAATGAAAGAAAATAAGTGGAAACAAGAACTCAATTTTTTAGTGGCGGTCAGAGGTTAAGTCAGGTCAACAGATGTCAAAAACCAAAACCCCTGAAAATATGATCGTAAAGTAGAAAATATCGATAGTTTTCCCACTTTGCATGTGAATGCGTTACAGTTACACCATTAAACATATTGTTTTGGTAAAGGTCAAAGGTTATTTCACGTAATGAAGGGTAAAACTTTGGAAACCTTGGAAAATGCTTGTGAAAACAATATCTCAAGATAATTGTTATACTTGGGATTTGGATTTATCATACTTCATACGTTATCATATTTGGTTTTTGGATGTGTTTTTGTCAGAGGAAGAGTCCCATTCCTTTTGATAGAGATCGAAGCCTGCACACGGTCTCCGTGGGGGAAACTGCAAAATCCTTGGAAACTGATAGTAAATGAAACAGTTCAAGGTGTAAATATTGATACCTGTTTTTTATACATCACTAAGCCTTTGAGCTTTCTGGTTCTAAATGTGATAAATCAATACACGAAGGATCAAGGTATCTATACATCACTCCTACCTTAATATCGTGTTTACAAGTAAAGCGTCACAAACACACGTATACACACACAAATATAAGCACGACTCCTTCCTTCACCTCATTAACATACACCCTGTTTCTCAGTGGCGGTGGAACCGGAGACAGGGAGAGGATTACAATATACCTACACTTTACATACAGTTCTTGGTATCAATTATGCAAACTGTTCATTTCAGTAATGAAAGTTTCTTGCCAATGCTGACATGAGTATGGTGCATCTATTTCCTATATTGGTATATACAGATTTGTAAAACGTCACTGTGCAGAAAGTAAAGGCCTTGCTACAAGAATTACTTACCCTTTTCCTACTTTTTACGTAAGACAAAGATCCTTCCTCTGATTTTTTTCAAGATGAGGAACTATATAGCGGAAAATAGTAGGACACTGAAATAGGAATACCAGTAATATCACCTCTGATCCTTTTTTACCTGGGGTTATGAAATATTTATGTGTATGTAGCCTGCTTACACCATGGAGCTATTACGAATTGAGTAAAAGCAGAGAAACTTCCTTTGAAGTCATCATGGGTTCCGACATTCTAAGAGTAATGAGCCGTGAATACCCTCAAGGATTTACTTACACTTGCAAACAACTAGTGCGTAATAGATAAAGACAGCTCTTCTCAGTCATTGTGAATGGCATGTGTTAATGGCCTGGTGACATACCACCTAAAAGAGTTGCTTCCCTTGCCTGTTAGAGAATTAAGTCCTCCAATGATAAATCCGTTTGATAATTATTTCAAAACCATTTATCGTTCTCAAAATATACGTCTTCAAAGTTTGATGGTTTCTAAAGTAACTCTTTACCTACGCAAGATAATGATGTAGTGTTGCACAGCGTTAAGCTTTCTTTTATTCACCCTACATAACTTATCTCTTAATTACTGATCGGACAGGTTACAGTTTGGTGAGTGAAATCAATAATTCTCGAGGAAACAATTTTAACTTTCATAATTAACCCCTCAGAGAATAACAATTCTACCAGTGTCCTTGAAATAAAGGTTGAAAAAGCAACGGCTAACTCTAGCCACATATGGTATGTCCATCATTTGATGTCACATATTTGCATTACAAGCTCATGTTAATTCATGATCCCATGTTCAAATAAAAAATAACCTATAAAAAGGTTAACATTTGATGCGTTGTAATGAAAATTGCGGCTACTGCCTGATATTTATTGCTTCTTCCATGAAATAGCCAACTATGTAATTTTCATTTCACCGGACCCTTAATACACTGTGTAGTGCATAGGAACTTGTAACCTTCAAAATGCAAAAAGCGTAGCAATGTTTAAAAAAATTTGTCAGAAAAGTACGCACCCGCACACATTCAAGAGGCATACGGTAGAGGCAATCAATCCCTGTGTTAAGGAAACTTTCGTAAAGGCTCCAAAATCTTTCGGAAAGATTCTGGGACATTTTCAGACATTCAATTTTCTTTCTTTTTTTTTAACAAAGGACGCTAATTTTCCAACCACAGCACCAAATTTGACGGAGTTTTTACCTTTAAAATGATATTAAATTGGAAAAATACTGAGCATCCACTTCAAAAGTGAAGCCCTGAAGATGAACAACTGCACATACACAGTTTGATTCCAGTAGTTAATATTCATGAAGTTAGAAAATGGAAAAACGGCCGTTTGTTTAAGTATAGTGCCACAAACACAGCTCAGTTCCGGAATCCATGATGGGTTAATTCTTTTACCTACCTTAATATAGTTGTAAAAACTAAAAATCAAAAGTAATAAGCTTCAGGGTCGGCGATCCGTCTTTGAAAGTGAGGGACAAACTGTCAGTGACACTATCGAGGCGGAGCGCCACCATCGGTTGCCGAGGAGCGTACAAAGAAAATTTTGGTCAAAAATACCCCCCCCCCCCCGATCACTGGAAATGGCCCTTTCCAGGCTTTGC
>WURT03669072.1:3162-17535 GCA_009936505.3 Holothuria glaberrima | reverse complement strand
TGTGTTGGATAAAAAAATTAACAGTTTTGCCTCTCTTTTTGTTTTCTTTAGAATGGAGATGGTTATGTTGATAACCAGCAGAAGAAGGCCAAGATCATTAAGGCCATTGAAGAAGCCTTGAAGTAAAATGTGTCTGTTATGATGCATGCACACTGGGTATGTTGAATGATAAACGCAATTAAGTCTAGGATGGAAAAATTATTTTTACACAGCCACAAAATGCAAAACAATAGGAGTTAGGCAAAGGGCCATTAAATTTGTCCTTCTCATCCTTTTGGTTTTATAAGGGATGTCAAGTGCTCCTTTAAGGTAAATTAGTTATGCTTAAAGGACATAAGCAGTCACCCCAAACCTATTTTGAAACAACAGCTAAATCTCAAACATATCCTCTTTTTTCTCTTCCAAGTATCTTTCATGATATTTCAGGACATAAATATTGCATTTTCAAGGTTTACCAAGGAGCTACTACACATGAATTTCACAATTCAGAGACAAAAATATTGCCACATGATTCTCTAGAGCCTTTCATGAAATAAGATACCTGGGTACACTAATTCAAATTGGGGTGACTGCATTTTCCCTTTAAGCTTAGTTTGCCTGTTTCTGATTGTATCGGCTTGTACCAGCCAAGCTGACATGAGATAATGTATTATGCACAGGTACCCTGACATGCTCCACTGCTAAAAATGCTTTTATTGCTTTTTGAAAAATATTTTGTACTGTGACAGCTGGGGATTTTGTGGAGTTGAGAGGTGGTTAGGTGGTAAGAGAGCACATCTTGCCTTGAGTAGTTCTCTGGGTCAAATGCTAATAGTATCACCAGGAAATTTTCAGGGGACCCCATTACAAGAAAGGGGTTAGGCTTAAATAAAGTTTAAGTGGAGTTCATTGTAAGCATTCTGTTGAAATTCGCATTAAAATCCGACCTGTAGTTCTCACGATATTAGCAAATTTATGTTTAACATTTTCAATCCCAAGTGAACTTGAAACAGGCATATGTGACATAATAACCTCAAATTAATCATCTTTCTGTATTTTTCTTCAAAATTTTAAAATATTTTCTCCTTCATAATCTCATGTTGTGAAGATGTGAATGCATGAAAGGTGTGCAGATTGGACCTCAAATTTTCCATGGGAAGCTCATATCCTACACACTTCAAGGTCAAAACAACATATTTGAAATACAAAGAAAACAAAGCACTCTTTATTCCTGTAAGGAGATCATATAACCCTGCTTGCTTCAGGCTCACTGCATGCCACAAATGAAAACTTCATTCAACCTCTCAAGAACTGCAAGTTGGAACTGAAGAGAAATGTCACCAGTATGCTCAGATTTAGTTCCTTATTCACCAATCAAAACTAATTCTTTGCTTAAACCCTTCTTTTTAAGCTGTCTTTAGTCTTGGTGGGGGTAGGGGGAGGGAAGGAGGGCATGGTAGGGGTGCAGAAAACTTGTGATTTGTAATGGGTTTGGGGTTTTTCAACTCTGGTATGGTGCTATGAAGAGGATCTTGTCTGCTCCACATCTTTGAATGATGTAGCTTTTGTGCACTGGTATATTGGAATGAATTATCCTTCATTCATCCCTCCTAACCTATAAGGAAGATTAAAAAACTGAGAACTCTTGTCCAAGTGGAGACATACATATCATGGTGATCTAGATAGCAGTATTATAACCCATCATGCACTTGTCAGTTGTAATTGCAGCCCCCTATACCCGGGTGGTAGGGGGATGTTGCACCCCTTTTGCTAGGGATGTGCTATTTGTATAGTGTCTGCTGTACGGATAACTTGACAGTACTTAAAAACAGGATGTGCATTGTGTGATGAATAGCCTAGGAATATTATGGGGAACTGTAGGGTGACTTTATGCACTTTCTTTCAAACTATGCTGAGACTGTGTCAAATATTAGCAGGAATGTGCTTCTGAGTGATGCCTGACACTACCAGGCCCTATTTCAGATTTAGCTGGAAATGCGACAAGCATGTCACATTCTACAGTCATATCCCTGTCTAAGTCCTTTGCTGTACCCGTGGGGGGGGGGTTGCAAGTTGGGGACATGTTTACAATTGACATGTGTGTGAGTATCACACCTGCCTTATCTCTGAACTGTAGTAAAGATTCATCCTCATTGCACTATGCATCATCCACAATTAGTTGAAGAGGTCCTTAATGAGTCCTAGACAAGTACACTTCCTGGCCTTAAGTTACCCTAAACCACTTGAAAGTTAACACCTACTTAACAACCACGAGTATTTTTTTCATGTGGAAAGTTACTCTGTATGACACCAGAAGCAATTCAAACATTTTTGCATTTGTATTATTTTTATCTGTTTTGCATTGAATTTTTACATGGTTTTCCTACAGAAATGAAGATGTTTCCATGCACTTTGGGGAACCTTCCTTATGACAGGATTTACTCAAATGCAGCAATGCAAAGTTCTTCCTCGATGGCCCTTTGGAAGGAAACTAAATTGCCTGGACAATGCAACATTTCTGGTGTTTTCTTTCTTTTCCCTTTGTTACCTCTGTTCTCCTTTTGATTTTCATGGGAATAATTTGTCTTAGTTTGTCCAAGTTGTGCACCATCACTCTGCTGTAATTATTGGGAAATTTGTTTCATACATTTTTGTCTATCATGACAAAAATTGATCATTTTTGATGAAATTTTTATGTTATTGATGACATTTTATGACCATGCCTTGCCTTTGTTGGTTTCTAGGGACGAGCACTCCATGATCCATTAAACAGGGACTGGAACAGTCTGAAATAAGTATCAAGTGTTGGCTGTATGTAATTTAAAACTATTGTCTATAATTTGGGTAACATCAGGAGTGGCAAGCTGCCTCATAAGATGTGCGCTATGATAATTTGTGTATTTGAATAAAACCAATGAATTATGGTACATTTGGTAGAAAGAAAGAAGCAATTTTGATAGGTGTTTTTTTTTCCTTGTGATGTTGTTAGGGAAAATTGCTTTATATAAGTAAATAGTGCAGACTGTGGGAAGGGTAGTCACTCTCTCTTTCCCTTCCCAAATTGTGTTAACTGTCAAATATCTCAATAAATTTCTGTGTTGTTGGTTTTGGGCAGCTATACCCCATCATGCTTCTTAAAGTGGACCTAGATTCTAAAATTACAAGAGTATATATTTTATAGGTTGGAAAACCCATTTCAGTCATTCAACTCCCATTTTCATAGCTTACTCCACTGCTGAGATATAAAATGTTGAAATTTATTCACTTAATTTGAAATGATTTGTGATGTCCTTTTTGTTCAACTTATATTACCTGCTTATGTTTCCTTTTGAAATTATGATGTTAATATGACCTTGTAACATTTCCTGGTTTCCTTCCTAGCATGTTGAACGGAGAGGCTTTACATAGCCAAGTCACCCTATAACAGTGAGACTAATCAACATTTTGGCACAAATCCAGTGATTTGAAAAAATTAAGAAGTACAATGACAGTAATTTGAGTAGTGCAAGAACAATATGACAAATTATTGTGCTATCATTCAAAATTGAGTGAATAAGCTTCAACATTTTCTGTTTGAGCTCAGGAATGTCCTGTAACGATGAAAGTTGAACCATTTGGATGCATTTTTTTAAACTGTGTAACATGTATTTTTGAAATTTTAGACTTCAGGTGTACTGTCAGTAAATTATTACGGTTAGGTTTTGCATCCCCTTCGAATTCCATGAAATCCTTAAGAATACTAAAGTGGTGCAGTGTGTGGATGTTTCAAACAAGTCATGCAAAGGTGTAAGTTATTCAGTAACTGATATTGTATTGTTGGTGATAATAGTTGTGGCGGTATATGACACATAAAAGCTCATACCTAGGTGTTTATATGAATAAAAAAAGTCATCTTAACTATGCAGTTGATGTATTTTTTGATATCCAAGTGCACACATGTCTTTCAAAAGAATTCTTTGCTCAGGTCACAGATGCTACTAAGCAAGTTTTGCTTTTGCAGAAACTTTCTCTTTGTGAGCTTTAAATTTGAAAGAAATTGAATGTTCTTGTAAAAGTAATGAAGTCTCCTCATAGGTCTTATGCATATGACATCACAGGACAGAAAGTGCTCCCCCCATGGTAGTGGAGTGCATATTATTTCAACTTACACTAGTGTACTGACCGGATGTTCACATTGTCTTCTACGAGCATGTGGGAAGTCTATGTCGTGCATGTAGTGTGCTTCATTGGTTAGAAACTGATCAGTAAAACTTTATCTAACTAACTAACTTCTTTGCTTTGCCACAAAATGATGTCCGTGGCATTAATGCATAAGGTCTATTAATATGCAGACCATTACCACTTGCATACTTTGCAATTTACTTAAGTTTCCCAGAAAACAAATAAATTTCTGGTAAATTAACTGGATTGAAATATATTATCTTTTTTGTGGAGACCATTCACATGTTCTGTAATATTATGACTTGACCAGGGTTGGACATACAGGGGGCCCATAGGGCAAACTTGCATCAGAACCCCTGCCACAGGGCCCTATTGTGCAAAAGTATAATTTCAATATAAGTTAATTAAAATAAAAAAATGAAATGAAAATAAATGAATGAAAATGATTTGATACTATGTAAACAAGGGTAGGGAAGTTCCATTTCTTGCACTCTCAGTTGCTTTATCGTCCCCCCCCCCCCCACCCCTCCAAAACAAAATTGGTACATTACATGCTAACTAGATGTGTCACCCTGCCTAGGGAGTGTGACATTTATATACCCCTCTCACAAAAAGAAAACATTTCTCTTCTTCCTCCCCCTTCCCTCACATAGGTCCCGGATCAAAGTGCCCTAGGGTCCCCAAAGATCAAAATCTAGCTTCGAATCAAAAGTTATTTGACGACTTTGGCATAATTCCAGTTTCTCAAGAGAGGTCGATAACTCTGGAAGAGCCGCTAGCAGTTTCCTCAAAATGTTACAGTCTTGTGCACTCCATCCTTTGATGACTGCAGAATAATTTGACTAGACTTCTATGTGACACTTGTACTACTAGATCAGTCCAGTAAATTTTTCCAGGAAATGGAAGTGGTGGAAGTTACCTGTCTTAACTTCCGGGAACTAACCTGTCACAACGTAAAAGTTTGCTTGTCCAGTTGGCAGGGGCCCAGTGAAATTTGAAAATATCACCAAGCATGTGATGATCACTTTAAGGACAGTGCCTTTTACATATGTAAAATAAGTACTGATAATGCACTAATGTACACATTCGTCTTTCGAGGTATGTATATCATGCATGATATCATATCACATGGTTAGGTTAGGGTTAGAGGCATAAGGAAAGCTTAAGTGTAGAACTCTCGAGACTAAGTATTATGCATGATATCATGTTACGGATTGTGTGAGGAACATTTTGAGCCCATCTTTACAGCCGAGTACTGTGGAGGGCGCTAAACAACAACATGCACAGGCAGTGTGAAGGTCCTGTTGGTTTCAGACCTCCCTTTCAATCTTCCTTGATATCACATAGATCCACAAGAGCTAACTGTTAGAAAGTTTATTTTGATATGGCAATAATCAATTTTATGAGAGAAAACACACTCAAAAGACACTATGGGCAAAGGGTCTTTTCAGTTTCAATTAGTAGCCTATGTTCGGTATCCTTATTCAGGTATAGCTGTTTTCAGTCATGTGACAATATTTTGATTGCATGGGCATTTGTGCCCCTACTACATGACGTCATATTTAGCCAACCAAACACTGGTGATACATTCGTCAAATTTCGTGCTTCGGGTCTGTAGAATGTCAAAGTTTATGAAAGGGAGTGTCAGTTACCTTAACTGCCTGTGTTTAGTTTGGCTTCAGCAAAAGCTTAATAGGATATTAAATCAGGTTATAGCTCCATAAAATCATTGTTAGCCAACAGTTTATTACATCTGCATCCGGCGGTGCATGTAACATCCAGATAAAATTTATACTTGTGAAGGTTGTATAAATTTGTGTAAATTTATATGAGGCTCAGGAGTCATTAATTTTTATCAACTTAGCGAATCATAGTCGAAGATAATGACGTAAGGCTATGGTAAATCAACAGCTTCATAAAGATTTATGTGCTCTTAAAAAAGAGGCTGGTTTAATGTACATTTGTAGCATACATAGTGTAACGCGTGGAGTATGCCTAAAGACTTTCATTGGAGCACAGGTAGGCTTATGGTCTACAGGCCCGTACCAGAAAAGGGGAGGGGTCTCTGGGCCCCCTCTTCTCCACGGAGTAGACAGTACCTTTAGTGACTTTTTTCTGCCCCCTCCCCAATAACATTCAACTTTCGATTTATTCTGTGGAAAAAATGACTAAAAACTAGTTGTACAAGTCATGGAAAAGACGCTGCTCCTCGAGTAGGAATTCAATAAAGATTTTCGGCACACTTTGCGGGTATCCAATATAAATATGTAACTCATCGTTACCGCTTTCTTTGTAACTTGATTGGACTTGCCAAATTATCACCTTCTGTACGACAGCTAACTGATAAGCTTATTGTTTCGAAACCTTTGGAACTGCTTCAGCCATCCACTCCATAGACCTAGGAAGCTGTTCGAGACTGGGGGAAGGGGGAGGGGAAGCTGAGCGTTATTTCGGACTGTAGTCCTGCGGGGGGGGGTATAAGGGGGAGGGGGAAATTTGTGAGTATTTGAGGATCCTTAGATGTCATTAAATGCAACAACTTGGGTAAATTTGAAGGACAATTCCTGCAAATTTCTGACATTTTTTACAGAGGAAACGTGGCATTTTCATCCGGTGGATTGAGGTGGTGCCGAAGCATACTTTTGCCACCACATTTTTGACTGGGGTGCTAAAGTTCCCCAAGCCCCAACCCCCGCTTATCCCTCTGTTCCTACGCCTAGGATCCACTTTCCCACCAACTATCCTCATTTTCCCTTTTCTGCTTTTATCAACTTGACGGAGCGTTCTTGTCATTGAAGTTACTGAAAAAAGTGGTACATTGCAATCTGTGTGGCGTGCTCCATTACCATTTGTCGGCAGTTGAAACTAATAATGGCACAATTTATGAACATCCCAGGGCCTAAGGAGTTTTGGCCGAAGTCACGGTGGGTGCAATTGCTACATAACGTATGAAAAATGATTCTCGGGGACGCCTTGATATCACACCTTTCTGGCTTCGAGTCTTGGGTGCTCGTAGACAAAAAGCTTCGTTGTTCACATCTTACATGGATGGATACTCCGCTGAAAGCTTGTACCTCTTACATTTTCTGTCGGCGGCACCCGAGAGCTTGACTACATTATGACCCTCCCTACCTCGATAGTCATTAGAAATTATCCTGTACATCTATAGTTTCGAAAATAGATTATTATTTTCACAGTAGTACAAACATGGACGGCGATCCGCCGGGGGACAGGGGGGACATGTTCCCTCCCCCCCCCCAGTATTTGAGAAACGGCCCATTGACTTTGATTTTTCACCCACTAAATTATTTGAAAATGGGGTCATATTGAGAATAAATCGCCGCTCTTGAGTACAATACTTGTCGGGAAGCTATGTGATGCCCAAATAAAATATAACCCAATACAAGTAAAACTTTTCTTTTAAGAACTAGATTTTCTTTAAAATTTTCAAAGGTGAAGTTGGAGTCCTCAGTTTAGACCCCTTTGGCAACAAACTGACAGAAATAGTACCCAAATTGTGATTTGAAGATAGTAACCCATGGCCGATTGCAGAAATTGTTCGACAGGGTAAAAGGCTAAGCAGAGCGCCACGATCAGTTAACGTTTTTAGAGTGCCAAGGGAAAAATTGCCAAAAATGATGGCACATTGCCAGAAGTTGTACTTTTCGCGCCTTTCAAGTTACATCTATGTAGACAATCATTCGGTACTTTTAAGACACTACAATCACACACCCCCTCCCGCCTCCATTCTCACCCCTGTCTCCTTCCACTCATCAACATTTAACCTAAGTTACTACATTGAAATTGTCTTGGATAAGTCAGCAAAAACTCTGGATACAATAATTAACTTTAAATCTGTCAAATTGCGTATACAGCGTGATTCATTTTTCTTCTACATGCCC
Source organism: Holothuria glaberrima (assembly GCA_009936505.3). Lineage (NCBI taxonomy): Eukaryota > Metazoa > Echinodermata > Holothuroidea > Aspidochirotida > Holothuriidae > Holothuria > Holothuria glaberrima. The sequence continues at coordinate 9,493 of WURT03669072.1, read as the reverse complement.
GGATGTACCGATACCTACATTTCATTCCCTGCATGCAGAGCTCTTGTTCGAGTTCGCCAGTCCATACTCAAAATTTTCTCCCATGGAAAGCCTTTTTCATTCCCTCATTTCTCGGCAATTCTTCTGACACACTTTGACCTTCAGCATATGTCCTTTGACTAATTTTCCTCTTTGATAATTTCATTCCGTAAAAAGGTGTGCGTGTTACTGTAGCCATCAAAGAACGACGAATACTAAGTATTTGTCTGTGCCAACCCGTTTATTCAGCTTACATAGTACACGACCTTTGCGTCACCAAGTCAAGTCTGTCCATCATTCTACACGATCTCTGTAAATGACTTCGTTTGAAATGAATCAAAAATTAGTTGCTATGGTAACCAGCATCAGACATCAATTTGTGTGCACTGCTCTATGTGCGTTCTACGTTGCTTACATCGTGGTTTCCTGTGGACACCGTCATTTTAAAGGGATATGCGCCTCTCAAACATTGAATTATAAAGAGTAGGGACTGGAAAAAGATTTCAAACTACATTTATGACTTCTGCCAAATGTATTTTATACGAGTCCTCAACAAGCAAAACAAATAGGTTTTACACTTTGTGATATTGCTATAGTTAGGCTACAAAAAAGCTTTCGACAATGGGATTTTTGGGATTAGGCCTATATCAATATCAACTGGTATGTGTAGAAACACTAGTAAGTCATGTGTTCATTGTAACGTAAGTATAGGGAAATACATGTCTGGAAGCTTTATACTTTATACCTAAGAGCAAGATTTACAACTCATGTATCTCACGTTTTCTTCATTTTCTAATATATGAGATTTAAAGAAAGAAAAGTAAAGTAGGCTACATTAACAAAAACAAAAGAAAAATTCAGTTCTGGTTTGACCCTTCTTTTAAGTGACCCCACTTTTGTGACCCATGGCATATTGCATAACAGAGGGAGAGAGACCAACTTTATTGAACGAAGAGCATAAGCCGGTCCCCCTCTTTTCGGAAAGCAGTACCGGAAATTTGTGTGGGGAGTATGAGGTTGGAAATAAAAGGCTCTTGACGCGAAATTTACTGTAGGGAAAAAGTGAAAATCACGGTAGAAGTATCGCCAAAGAGTGTATTCCCCATCCTGTCCGGGATTTGCAATATACTCGAAAGGCCTACTCTTTGTACTTCTAAGTCCAGTATCATAGCCTGACATTGTGGTTTGCGGATTCAGATACCAACGCGTCATTTATTCATCCTGTTCTCTTCACTTATGTCGCTTACTAATAGTGCAACCTCTTTAACGCTCACGATTTTCTCATTAGGCTCCTCTCATGGTCGCTGACGTCATTGCCTGCCTCATCGACCGCCATGATGATTTTCAGCCGTGCAAGGTAACGTTCACACATCTTAGTGTTTCCCTGCATATTGGAAAGATAAATACAAAAGGAAAGATTTTAAGATCCTTTTACCAGATCGGAATTTATTCTACTCGATAGAAGACGGTAGAAGTTGTAAGTAGAATATTTTATTTATTGCTATTGACCATAATTGTAGCAAAAACGCTCTTATTATTTTAATGAATGAGAAGATTTGTAACCTATCTAACCAAGCTGCGATTGTAGTTCCTATATCGTCTCTTTGTCGTTGTATGTATGCGTGGCACTCACGTCTTCTGGAGATCCTGTCAAGTTTTTCTTACATATGTGCGAGAAATACATATCATACACAGTAACGAATATGATTTCAAGAGTACGTGGCTATGATGATGCAGTAAATGGTTTGTACAGATTATTAGAATAAAATACAACAATATAGACGCGTTTTCTATTGAAAAAATTGCTTAAATTTGTCTTGAAACATGGGTTATTAGAATAAGCCAAGATTGACGCCAAAATGTTTAAAGGAATATGTATTTTCACCTAAAGTTACAATATCACTATTATCAAATTCCTTGTAATGGAACTTGCCGCTGTTTTCGACAAGACTTTGCTTTGCCTTAGTTTTGTTAAGGTCTTCTTGAACGGAGGGAGTCATTAAAACTGCTCTGCAGTTAGAAGGAACCTCAAGTCTAACACTATATAATATAAATAAAAAACGGAAAAAAGGAAGAAAAATTAATAAATGTCAAATACATATGACAGGGGTTGAAAAGATACATTGGTGTTATTTGCATATTTGCATAGGTTTAGATAACATGTTTACCTTTCATCAAAATAAAGATGTAAAACGTTGGAATTGGGTCACATAAATTTAATAGTCGATTGTTCGATATAGTTTCAGTTTTTGTGTTGTAATGTTGGATCGCTCGAGTAACTTTTTTGTTTTCTTTGAAATCCGCATGAGGAAACGGCCTTAAAAACGTAACACTCCTTGCGAAGAATTATACAACTGTACAAGGCGATGACGCGCTCAGATTGGAGGAAACAATACGGTCACTCCAATCTAAATTAGTATAACCTGCAATCCTAATTTATGAATGACTCTTTTTAGTCTTGTGACAACTGTTTGGCAACATCATGAAAGATGCATGAAAGGCCAATAGCAGAGTTAAATGATTACGTCACGCATACAAAAAGAGCACGGGAACTGGAAGTAAAACAACATGCAGTAGTAGCGCTAGCGATAAGTATAGCAGGCACTCCATTTAACATGGAACCCGGTTGCATATACTCACAGTTCCCATCATGCATTGCAATCATTAAAGTCTGCTATAAGAGGAGATTTGTAAGATTAAGCTAATGTTTGAAAAGAAATTTCAATATTTCTAATTTCTAATGGTGCTGAAAATTTCACACCCTGAAAATCACGATTCATGTATACGATGATGGATAGCTTCAAGTTAGGTAGCCTTGTAATGTTACTGTCAAGAAATAAGATTCTCACTGAAAGAAATGTACTACTTTGTAGCCAATCAATTGCTTTATCACCAATACTTCCCGAGTTTTAAATGATACAATCTGTATTATATGGGAAAGTAAAGTTATTGTCAAAGTTTGACACTGCAGATCGGATTCAAAAACATTAAAAGATACTTAATGTGCGCCCCATGTGAATACAATATAAATACTGTAGTATAATTGGGCAAGTGGGGGAAAGTCGGGGAAAATATCTGCTGGGGGGGGGGGACTGACAAAGCAGATCATTCGTTCCTGAATAAGTAGTCGAGAAATTTTCAACAGAATGCGAAGTTTCTTCTTCGTAGGGCTATCCCAGCACACATTATATAGAGCAAACTAGCGACAGGGGGATCCTGTTCGGCAGGTGAAGCATGCATGCATATTCCTTTACTTGCACGGATAATTGACTCTGTTACACCAGTTCATTTTACAAAATATAGCCTTGTCGCGCTGTTCAGCTTGAAAGTACCAGTATATATGTTCAAAATACAATATTTTTTGTCGTTTGCTACATTCACGCATGTCGTTCCTTTTTATTTGACAAGGGTGATACACTGGAGTCGGAACCACTGAGATTTTACAGTACTGTATCTATAAGACTTTGCTATGCTGGTGGTTAAGACGCATTTGTTTGGCTTAACGTTGACTATATTTCAACGCCAAAGATTAATCAGCCCCTGGACTCTACAGCTTGCTTGATTCCAGGAATGCCGGGCACACACCCAGGAGGAACACGGGAGCCGTACCGCCCCGTGCAGACTGCTGCCCCCTACTGCGGGAATTCGATGGAAAAAAATCCTTAAAGTTTTATATATATAAATTTTTTAAAAGAAGTTTGCATCTGTAAATATGAAAATTTTTTGAAAGAAAATTAGAAGAAAATTTTAAGATTGAGTTATCATAAGTTGAACGTTCTAGCGATTTTGATAACACTAGGCCTATTACATATTGCTCACTACAACTGCAATGGCTGTCTTCTGCAACATTAAAAATGAATATAATCCCTGAACGGAAGAAGCATATGATGATGCTGATTGCATTGTGTTCGTTAATCTCATGTTTAACTATGCAGTGAAGTGTTATTCGCATGGCACGTTTGTTATCGTGACATGTTTATTGTAGGTGTAAACAGGGAGACCCTAGTTAAAATATATAGCTTGTAGACGGTCATGCACTAGATAAATATTTGAAGTATACGAACGGGTTGCATATTAAATTAGGGTGCAAATTTTCTCTTAGCCTTGCCAGGCCTGGTTTGTTATTCTTATTAACGCTGAATTATGTAAGGCATAAGCTTGGAGTCAGAAGAAAAACTTGTATTATATAGACGGTAATTAGACTGGCACAAATTATGCTAATTAGCCTGTTGTGTTTCTTCATTAGATTAAAACAGGTGATTTGCGGGTGCGCATGCTAATAATTTTATTATGATGCCATGTGAGTATTGAATTGACAGACTCGGATGCCAATGACTAAGACAGCCTGGAGCAAAACACTACCGACAGCATGTTAGATTTGTATGCCTTGTAGAAACTTGCCTTATTACTTCATTAGATAATTGCACCAGAAGTTTCTTACCTTGTTATAATAGTATATATATATATATATATATATATATATATGTGTGTGTGTGTGTGGGTGTGTGGGTATGTGGGTGCGTGTATGCGTACAGCGTATGTATATCTATAAAATGCTGACGACGCCTGTGGTGTAAAGTGGCCCATGGCAAATATTTATGAACGATAACTCACTCTCCTTAGGCGTTTCTGTGGTGTAAATAAATTAAAGGCATTTTCCAGTGGCTCGGTACAAGGGTCTCATGTGAAAGAAAAAAAAATTCCAATTCATGCCCTCCAAACCCCAAAGCAATAGTCTTTTCCTAACTCGCGATATCTCATATTAAAGAGTACTTATTTTTGTCAAAAAATACCTCCAGTTCTCATCAAGGTCACAGAATATCATGTAAAGTGGGCACATTGCCTCAGATTCCTTTTGTTTTTCTTTATAATTGAATGTCCTGTTTGTCCTTGAAATTGATACTGTTAGAATGTTTGAATATGTTTCCATGTAGATTTAGCACAAATCTACACTATATGTAGGGCATAACAAACAAAGTTGCTAAATATTCCCTACAGCGGCATCAATATCATAAAGAAATTCAATTTTTTGTCAAATTAATGTGCTGCGATGACATCACAGATTTCCCATAATGCAACTCATCTTAAGAAAAAATTGCATTTCTTTGAAAATTTGTCTTCCAAATGCAACAAGCTATTGAGATGCAGTTTTCACCTCCTAAAAGAGAAAAATTTTCTGCATTTTTTTAATACACTGAATTTTGTCTCTGAAAAATGCCTTTAAGGTTATACGTATGACCGCCTATCTGAAGAAGAGCGTCAACGGTCAACAGCTTCTGAAAAGTGGTGGCATGATTTTGACCAAAACTATTTCAAGCGCTATAAATATCCGGATCCGGTGCCAACTTGAGGTCTCCAGAAAAAAAATTGGCGGCCAAATGATATATTTGGTGTAAGCTGAGGTCTTTCTCGAGGGGGAAAACGATAATTCCCCCTCTGCCCTGAGTCCTCCACGTATCCCTCCCTCCCATTTGACAGCAAAGAAAAAACTTTTGGCAAGGAATTGTCTGTCCTGATGTCCTCTATTATTTTACACCGACGCCGGAATGCAGCTACCGCTGTTCTGTTCATGGTTCATGACATCGGTTCTATGCCACTCTATATATTATCGTCATCTACTCAACGTGTAGGTTCATTTCCCCTACTGGCCCTTAGCCAAGGAAGCTAATTGGGGCGAATCCCCCTTGAATGTTTTTTGCCCCCTAGAAAGTTTCAAGTTCCCATTGACTTAATACATTTTTACACACTTGGCCCCCTGAAATTTTTCGCCCCCTGGAAGCCATTTCGCCCCCTTCAGTACCTTGTCTCCTTACGGGTCTGTTTCCCCCTACAATTTATCCCCTTAGGCTACATTACGAATCGGTAAAGCCCGATTTTAGCGTAGTAGCAATTGTTTTTAATTTTACATAATAACGAATGGTCCCTCAGTTGGGACCTTGTCTAATTATTCGTTTCTTAACTAAAGTAGAAAGCAAAATTCATTGCAGTGTATCAATCCAGATTTTGATGGTGGGGTAAGCAGATTCAGGCTAAAATTGCATTCGTCACTAATCCAAAATGACTAAAACTTAACTACATTTGTCGCTGTGCCAGTTGCAAAGTTTTGCCTATTCGTCGGTATACAAAAAAAGGGGGGTGGTTGTATAATGTCCCTGACTTCTTTCCTTCCCCACGAGCGGGATTTATTGTCTGGTGGTAGCGAATCCTCACAAATTTCTAACGGCGCAGAAGACGGCTCGGGAGCGTGAATGCCCCCTCGATTGGTATGGGGTCTCAGACGGGCCCGCCCAAGGCACCTGGTGGGGTCTGGGGC
>WURT03669051.1:0-17537 GCA_009936505.3 Holothuria glaberrima | reverse complement strand
ATGGGGAAATAATTAGTGGTGCGCTACCATAAGGCCATGTCCTGGTGAGGATACAAGGCTATAATATGTACTCCAAGCACTCTCTCTGCATTGTGTGGAATGTGAGCTACTCAGGTTTTGAATTTTCAAATTTTGCTGTCAAAGGGCAGTCACCAACTGGGAACTTTAATTTTGATACTCCACACTAAAATTTACTTTTGGGTGACGAGTGTCTGTTTTGAAGGCCATACCCTGGTGAGCATATTAGGACAAAATGTGTAATCTAAGAACTCTCTCTGCATTCTGTGGGATGTGAACTACTCTGCCTCTTTTGAATTCTTAAACTGTGATTTCAACCAAAGAGCAGTCAACAATTAAGAATTTTTGATATCCCCATATCAAAATGTACTTTGGGGGGTGATGACCGGTTTATCTTTACAAAAAAAAAAAAAAAACAGCATATAGTTACAAAAATGGGTAGGCCCATCCTTCAATGTTGTCACAAGAAGAGATCATTCCTGGGTGAATACATACGAACGTGCTGTTTTAAATGTGCTGAAAAAAGAGAAGTTTTCAAATCCCATCAATCTATTGTGTAAGTGGGGTATATTGTATTACAATCCCATAGCCTAAGGCCGTTGCAAATGCAAAGAGCTCTAAAATGCTTTTTGTTTGTGTTTGTGTTCATCAATTGAGGCATTGATCACTGTTTCAACTGAACTTGAACTATGCACCAATATGAAAATCTAGGAAAGTAACAGGTTTGGTAAAGCTAATTAGGGCTGTCATAATTCATCGATAATCGCGATAATAGAGAGTTTCCCGTGGTACCATACTGAACATCTTTTAGGTATCGCGATATCAACAAAGAGAAGAAAGTATAAGCAAACGAATGCATTCTGTTTTTTAACTATAGTCAACAAACATTTATTGCAGTTTTTCATGTTTTCAAATAAATGTCATGTTACTAAAATAAGCGGAAAAGTTACAAAGCAATCAAGCAATTACGAGTTTGAAATGTATCAAGTGTCTACGTTGAGTAAATTCACAGGTACAATTTTCGTTGGATAATATCGCGACACCACGATGTATCGCGATGCTTTCGGCAGCGATAATCATGATTCTATTCCGCTGTATTGTGACAGCCTTAAAGCTAATTCGGCATGAAGGGCAGGGATAACGAGCAGAGATATATAAATTGATTGTATGAAGATCTCACTTGCGTGATCCATTTTTTATTGCACCATCTTATAAACCAAAGACGCTCCCTTCATTCTTTGTTCAGGGTTGAATTAAAATTACCAAGTTCCAAAGAAAAAAAAAAAACTTGTGTAGCCTAATTTGGAACCTCACAAGGTTGTAGAAAATGCCCATTTTAACACTTTTAAATTCGTATTCATGAGGTGTGGTTGGTTCACGCACTTTAGGGGAATATCCTATTGGCATTAGATGCTTTTCATTTATTTTAGTACTTTGTAACATTTTGTGAGAAATACGTCGTGATAGTATACCGGCAGCTAACAATGCGGAACGTGATGAGCATGTCGCACATCTGAAATCTTGCTTCGTATTCAATATGCAAATTAAGAAATTGAAAGTTGTTAGTATATAGGCTGACAGGAAGTCTATTTTCTGTAGCTTCTGGGAGTATTTCTTGTTCATTCCTTTAGAAGAAACTTTTCACATCATTTAATCGGAACCTACTAAGTTATACTTTAACCGTGCTACTGGACTGGCCTCGTTAATTTTGTCTTAAGATTGCTTTTACTTTTGTGTTGCAGCATGCCCCATGTTTTACTGTCTGGCAGAGGGAGGGTTGTGGGAATAGCTGGGGGGGGGGGTACTTGAAGGTACGGGAGTTCCTCTCTTTAAGTGGTTAGGTTTCTTTGAGGGTTGTGGGCAAGATCGCGCGTCTCTTTAATTTTGAAGACAAGCATCCATTGTGCCACAGTGATATCTATGGTTATGAGGTGCACGCGTGCTGTTAATACGCTCACTGCGTGTGTTTTTTGCCCTCCAGTGTCTGGAAATCTCAATCGCGTGACGTCACATGAAATCCTATAAGGACACACCGGAAAGATTGTACAGTAAAACCATGGTTATGATATGCTGCATTCTCAAACAGAGTAAATCCGACCGGACTCGGAATTGATTCGGAATAGAAACAGGGTCACTGGAATCGAGGGGGTGCCAGACTTGGACCCGATGCGGAATCGGGGTCACTGGAATGGAATTAACTCCGACTAGGGTCAGGCAAACTTGGATACAGTCCCGCACTAAAAATGAACACATAACTCCCATCAAAATATCTAATTTATTTTGAATTTTGGTTTTCTTGTCAACAGCAAAGTCAACTTCGGACACTGTTTGCATCGATAACTTTCACGCCATAACTATGCCGCACTACTATAGAAAACTGTAAAGAATATTGGCTTTGCCCCTTAAGAGTAGTATCAGTTTGGCGTCCCTATAGGAACGTAATTAAAAACTGCTCAGAAAAATAAAACAATCTTTAGTCTGGTTCGTCAAATGTCTTTCCTGTTTCTATGAAGGTTACTCGTACATCAATTTTGAAAGATGTTGTCACTTAACAAAGGTGCATTGAGTTTAAGAAGGATCGATTTTCGTCGACGTCCCCCAGCAGTAAAGAAACAACCCTATTGATATTCTAGTCTGGTTTAGCTCCTTTAAACCGTCGTAAAATAAGAGTTGAAGGAATCCGTAGTTTTATTCTCACAGAGGATAAGCAACTTGTACCGGCTCCAGTGAAGAGAAGAAATTGGTTGCACTGGTTAAGCTCAGTAATAAGTCAGAGTTAGCAATCAGAAATATTTTTTTATTGTATTTCATCATCAAGTTGTCTTCAATGACCATAACATTATTGTCTTTTGAGGAAGCTTATACTTCTTAAAGGAGTATGTTTCCTTTGTTTAGAGAATATCGCAGCAGCGTGAGATCTGTGGTCCAGTCCGTTTAAGAGCCTTGAAAACTTTGGATTCCATATGATCTGTGGTTCAATCTTAAGCATTTTCCCACAAGATTCTGTAAAAATTTGGAGGGGGATGATCAATTTGATTACAACCTCTCTTTCAAAGTGGGGAAGCTATTTACAAAAGTTTACTCCAATTTTCACATCTCCGTGTGATGGTTATGTTCTCTTATTTTACTTGCTGTTTAACCCCAACCCCCCCCCCAAAAAAAACATTATCGTGTAGTTAGACTATATCTGATACTTAGGAAAGAGTTCATCAGGTGGTTTCGGCTGTGCGGATTTTTTAAACAGCTGTATTTCATTCACCCAGTACCTAATTGTACGTTACATTCTAGTGTAGATGCAGAATAGAATGATTTGCGTTTAAGGATGCTTTGCCATGATTTATGTAGGTTTTTAAAAAAAAATTAAGGTACTTAAAGTCTTCCAACATTAACTATATCTTAGCTCAAAAACATCTTTTCCTGAAACGTGCGCAAAACAGGCAGAATCGTGTCGGGGGATAATCGAATGACGATGACACTATCTCTCCCCCCCAACATGATCTCCCCCCAACATGACAAACACTACAAACAAAAAATACTCGCAGGAATTGCCCTCTTGAAAAATGTCCTTCCAAGGTTCTGCCTCGTCACTTTCTGAAAGTTCTCCCACTCTCGCAGGTAGACTCATTCGTGTTTGTAGGTATGTGAGCACGTAATATTCTAAATCTCATACGAATGAAAACATAACTTGCGCAGTATGATATGGCGGGCGGTTTTATAAACTTGTTAGGAAGAATGAAAGAAACATAATTAGCAACAAATTTCATTACTCTAGAACGCGTAGCATTTAAATAGTCCTCGATGAGGTGCCGAAAGGAATTCAATGAAACACAAGAACGGTACCAATTTACAGGTTACTTGTTGGTTTTGAAAGAAATTAAATTGTTATCGCATGAATATGATCCCCCAGGCAGCTTGATATTAGATTAATAAATGTGTTCTGTTTTCGCAACATGAATAATGTAGCAAAATGTCACTTGAACATGATTTTATAACAGACAAGTACGTTCACTGGGTTGGTATTCAAGTTTTGACTTTAAGAAAATGAACTGCAATGCACAACTTCTTTCTTTCTTTATTTTAAATTTTTAGTTTTGTTGATGTGACCTTGCCATGACCAAAACCAAGAGCTGCTAATTACGTTTAAAATTATGAAAAATTACAGTCTAATAAAGGAAGGGTCAAAGCAGCAATTTAATTTTAATATGTTAAAGAGGAACTAAATCTACACAGTTTGGTGAAACTTTCATTCAAATCGGATATGTATTACTCGAGAAATCAGCAAATGAAGTTACTACATTTGTGGCCCAAAGTTAGCTTGAGGCAAGCAGGGGTTATATCACTTCGTCACATTGATAAGGAACGCTTTGTTCCCTTTGGTTTTTAGTCTGTTGTGTTGACTTTAAAGTTAATAGGGATAGGACTTCCCCACGGAGGATGTAAACTTTGTAATTTTCCCATGACTATCATGCAATCACATTCTGATAACATGGGATTATGGAGGAGAAAATTGATTGTAAAGTTAAAAGGAAAACAAAAGACTTCTCATTAATGTGAGGCTATGACGTCATATGTGCTTGTTTGAAGTTTACTTTGTGTTAAAAATGCGACAGTTTTAACTGCTTATATCTTGAGAACCATTTATCGAATCTCAACGAAAATTTCACCAGATTGCTTAGAATAAACACCCCTCTAACATATCAAGACCTGATTTGAGACTACACCCTTCTTTAAAATAAAATGAAATGATAATATGCAAAACTTTTTAAGCATTATTAAGGGGGTTTCATAAATAGGTATATGGAAAGAAATTTCGCAAGTGATGGGAAGGTTAAAAGAGGTCAAAGAGAAATTTTCCCAGTCGGCAAAATCTAAGGCATAGACTTTGAAACTAAAGTGCAAGTGCCCTAATAAAGAGATCTTTTGACCTGACATTGACATGTTGTTTTGCTTGGGGGAGGTGTTGTGTTCCCCAGTCCCCCACCTCATACGCCTCTGGTTTCTTGGAATTATGCCGGACCGAATGAAAAAATAAAATGTTCATGACCAATCGTGTTTTTTACAAAGCAAGGCAAAATACAGCTGTTTCTCCCACTAGCAATTTCATATCTACGTTCCTTAACTAATGAGACTGTCCCTGATATTCACTTTAGATAGCCAAGTTTGTCATCGATCTGTGCTGTCCCAGCCGCTCACTGGATGGGCCATAGAAGGGGAATGTGCAGGAAAAATCACGTGATGTTTAGAAGAATGTCAGTATCAATCAAGCCAATGGTGTCTGTGAAGGAAGCACGAATCGTTAAGGGAAATAATCTATTTGCTTTGTTCACAATTTGTCACTTATTGACTGAAAAAAGAGAAATGAGGTGAGTTTGAGTACGATAGGGGAGAGGGAATGGAAGGGTGGGACTGGGTGCGGAGTCCAGTGGCAATTAGGGAGTGAGGTTCAACTGTTCAAGTAAGGTGTTATTTAATTATTTGTATTGATTGGAAAACAAAATGATTGTAATAATTCCTGCATAGAAATGGACAAAATTGAGTTTTTCAGTAACTCGTGACTACTGTACCTCCATATCTACTTTAGACCTCAACAAAGTTATTTTGTCGAGAGTTGTTTTGTTGGTAGTAATAGAATGTAAGATTTTACTTCGAAAGAAAAGCTATCTTTTGGTTAATTCCTGGAATGTATAGCAAACTCGATTATCTTTATCCAGTAGAACTTACAAGAAGAAGTGACATGATAACTTAGGGCCAAGACTCTCAAGTGACAGCCAGCTGGTCTTTGCCATATTTTGTTTTAAATAGGCCAGGAAATTTGAGGAGCCGGCAAATATTAATAAAACTGAGTATGAAAAGAGACCATTTAAAAAGGTTTTAGTTACTACTTTTTTAACGTATACAAACTTAAGTAAAAGTGGCACTTGGTCCTAAACACCTGAAAATCCCTGATATATGGTACATCTGTAACAGAAGATAAGATAGGTTTAGCAAGACAAAACGTTGTTTTATGCGATGAAAATGATTCTCCGAATAACAAGAAACAGCTGATAAACAATTTTGGGAGGATACCTCACAGTAGTGGCGTACCCAGGATTTTGTTACGGGGGAAGGGAAGGGGTGGTGATTACCTTAAGGTGTCTGATCGTTGCAGAGCGTCCCTATCGGCTTAAAGTCCAAGTGCTTGTCATGGTATTGTCCAAATTATAAAGTCCTCGTATGAAAAAAAAAAAAAACAAACGTTTCGTTGTTTTGTGTGTTAGTAAAGACTAAATCGCTTTTTTCAACAAGGTGTCAGAATGACTGCCAGTTACAGTAAGGAAAGAGATAAACTAATGGATGGGAATGTAAGATGACGGAAGGAATCGAAACTGAAGTAAATATCCTCATTCAAACAGATATTACTCCACTTTAAAGTTATCGTCACTCCTAATATGATACTTCGCGTTCTGTTTAGTCCCACTGTTTGTCAGATTAACCCGGCATGAGCTTCCTTTAGTTTCTTTGGGTTTAACAATTTTTAGAAAGCAAGCATCTTGTTGCCGATCGGATTTCGTACACATAGCATTTATAAAAATTGTATGGGTACTCTCATTTTATTATAAGTTACCTTTTGTAGATATGTATATAATATGTTAATATGTAATGTACAGCAATCAATTGTTGGCCTGGATTTCTGTTGAACCTTTTGTAAATTTCAGTTTGTTATGTAAGATGAATTAACACATGTACACATGAAAATTATGATGTTGTTTAAAAGAGTTGTGATTGTACATATACTGAATGCAACTTAATAAATGATGGCAAAAAAAGTTCTTTGGGTTTTTCAATTTCAATAGTTTCTCCTATCAATTAGAAGCAATGGTACTCTTGCTGTTGTGCTCTTTTTATGTTCCACCTCATAATTCTTGGTTATAACGTAATTATATGTAATTATGGCTGAAATAAGGTTGATGAAATTGGATATAACAAGAAACAATCACCAGTCAATAAATGTTTGCTACAGCTATGCGCTAGGCGAGCCAAATATGTCACAATGTAAAAGTCCTTCCTAGATCACTTACCTTGTATTGAAAAAGGCAGCTAGGATATTCTTTAATCTGTTTGGGTTAATGTGTAGCAAGTGAGCCCGAGAAGGGGAGGGGGCAGGGGAATATGGCCGCCTTTAGAAAAAATTTCATCTTCAAGAAGATTTTAAATTACTATTGCTTTGATGCATTTTAAGTTTATCTTGCCCCCTTAAGAGCAATCTCGCTCCTTCCTTAATTACCTCTCATGGTGGCGAGAGTGCTTACAGTACACGACATATTTTTCTGTACATTATTCCCTCCTAAAGTGTCACAACGATTATTATACTGATGAACAAACACTGCGAGAGAAGACTGCAACTAGGAGGTATTTTTTTTAAGAAAAAAGAGCACATTTGGTAATTTTACTACACTAAAATGTTGACATTTGCGGTTATTTTTATTTTGATTTTTCCTTCATCAGTTTCTTCCTAAATTTTTCACCAATCATAAGGATGTCTGACCCCAAAATCCTTTACACAACTGTCTTTTATTGTTTTTTTTTTTTAGCAATTTCACGCAAGTGAACTTTGTGACATTTTAAACATTTGTAATACTGTGCAAACCTACGAAAGTAAGGAAGCTAGTATTTAACCACAGAAGCTCTCACCAAAGTAGCTAGGGTGAAAAAGTTGCATTTTTATTAGCATTTTTGACTCTTTCCTCGAAGTTATTTTCTGGTCCCACTTCGGCAGAAAGAGAAGCTGGCCTACTTCCAGCAAAATAAATCACTGCTCTCAAACAAATATCTTTTGATTCTTTGCTATCAGCAGAAACTCTCATCTCTATGTGTCGTTTTGAGAATATTTGAGAGTCCTCGTGTGTGGATTTAAATATCATATCGATTTCAAGATTTATAATATCCCAGTCTTATTACAATGAGGAGCTTAAAGCAATAACACCGGTTTCTAGAGAACAGAAAGAAAAAAGAGAAATCTGTAGAACTAGTCGTGCTCGAGGATGAATATTTGCATTTTTGTTGAAAACTGACGCTCTAAAAAACAGATTTTAGCTGAGAGCGAGGCCCCAAAACCGCTAGGAACAGGCGAGAGTAAATCTAGAAAGATGGAACTGTTTAGAATGTAAGCAGGGTGTACGGAGGAACAACATGACGTACAACGGCTGTAACGGTATAATAAAGTCATTGCGTAGTGCAGTGCATCTTTATACCTTGGCTGTGGAAGTTTTTTTTAATGTGCATCGATCACGGAGTTCCTAGCAGCTGTTTCAGTGCTGTGTCACTGCTTTTGGATGGAGAGGCAAGAACATCTAAGTACATTCTTGTTTTTCATTGGGATTTTTGATCAGAAATGGTTGCTGCTGTCTCCTTCGTGTACCAACCCTACAAAACCGTCCATGAAGGTCTTTACTCCCCCATGCTTGGTGCACTATGACACTCGAAAATCTGATTGTACCAAGATGCCCTAAAGTTCTCTGGATAGATGATAGCTAGCGTATGCCAACCATATTATTTCTGATATACTATATCACATGTAAAATATCATAAATGGAATAAAACATTAAAAGCTACTGACAGCTAGTGAAACCAGAAAGCCCAAAGGCTTAGCGATTCCTTTCCGGGGTGCTTTGTTACACTGGGGTTCATCCCTGATGATCTCACATTACCTTTGAACCCCATAAAAATTGAATAACAAAAAAAAAAAATAAAAAAAAAATGTCTTAGCAGCACTTATCCACTACTCCATCAAGAACTAAGGTTAACTGTAAAGAATTTAGTATACGAGGTTTTCCTAGTTTAACCTCTGATGATCCCATATGAACTTCGACTTCCAACAAAACCATAGGGTTCCCTCTCTCTTAAAGTAATGCATTTATTTACCAAGTATGAAAAGGATCCATTTTACATGTCTTGATATATGGTGTTTTCCAAGGTTTTCGGTTTTTGACCTCTGTTGACGTCAAAAGACCCTAAGTGACCTTTGACTACCACTGAAAACAATAGGGTTCTTCTTTTTAATATGATAAAGTTATATATCAAGTACGAAAATTGTTCATCATTGCTATCTTGTGAGATCGTGTTAACAAGTAGTTTTTAAGAATGTCGTATATTCACCTCCGGTGACTTCAAATAACCTCTGACCTTTGCCAAAATCAATAGGGTTTATCTTTTGACTACAACGCATCCACATGCCAAGTAAGAAAGGCATTCATTCTTCCTACCTAGGGTATCGTGTTTACAAGGTTTTCGGTTTTTGACCTCTTGTGACCTCAGATGACCTTTGGCCTCAACTAAAAATAATAGGGATGTTTCTCTTAATATAATAATTCTATATTCCAAGTATGAAAATTATCCATCAATGCCATCTTGAGATATCGTGTTTACAAGCCAAGCGTTATAAATAAACACACGTACATACACATACAATTGCCTGCGTGATTGCATAGATTCCTTTTACGGCAAGGAAATAAAAACGTTGCGGCTGACGTCAATGCGTCACACGTCGCTCCATTTGCTGATCATTTGATCTTTCGGCGTTTATTGGATCGCAAGTGTATTTCGGTCCTGTTGTGCGCATGCAGCGTTAACGCAGCTTCTGCGCAAAAATTGTGACCAGCATGGCAATCAGAAACTCGCTGACGCCAATTGAAAAATCTCATTAACTTCATCATTGAACGGCATCATGGAGTTTTGTTTATAACAATGCGTAAACGTACACAAGACCTGGAGCTCTTAACCTTCTATATCAGTAGGCCTGTATGCAGGCGTATTTTTTGCAGTCCAGTGCCGGTTAGTGACGTCACTTGGATTATATATACTATTGAGTCGTCACTGATAGAACGCCCATTTGAAATTGTTCTTCTCTCACATTCGAGGAAATCTAGGTGTAACAAGCAGTTCATGAAAGAGTCTTGTTGATCCATTCTCGGTTACCACACCTAGCCCATTCTACATATTTCATTGGTGTTGTCGTTTCCTACCCTGTTAAAGGGAAATATTGCATTTGTTTTACAGAAAATTTTCATATTGTTTGAACCAATATCACTAGATACAGAATGATAGACAATTCAAAATAAGGCATTACAGTAGCTTTCTTTTTAAGAAATGAGGCTCTCAAAGGAAGCAATTTGGTTGCTTGTTGCACAAAAGTAATTTGTTCACCCAAACTTTCCAAAATTCAAATGATGCAACATCCGTTACTCTTGTTAGGCATTATATTTTGAGGAGATAAAGCTGTTGCTGGAGTTTATTGGTGAGACTGAATGGTTTAATAATGATTTTAGATATTTTGTTTGTGTGCCATGTTGGTGCATTTTTAAACACAATATTTCCCTTTAAGGTCACAGTCATTAACAAATAAAGCGTGCATGCTGTCACCTAAGGTGTAACACTAGGATGCTGTGCCAAAAGGTATTTCCTCGTGATCCCAATGAGATCACCACATGACAACTACATCAGTATACACAGCATACTTGTCTGCAGCCTATCCTATCAGATTCACATCTCGGTCCTTCCATTGCCGCATAGATAGGACTGTCTAGTCTCGTCAAATCCTGTTCAATACTCTTGCATGCTGTATATTCTATGGGCTAACCGCTACAAGTAGGTCAATATGGGGACAAAATTACGCCTCATGCCTTCCCGCGAGTTTTATTAATATTACCGTCTGTTAAGCTTTTAAATTTATCTCTATAACACTTCTGTACATTATACATCCGTTGAACT
This sequence comes from Holothuria glaberrima, assembly GCA_009936505.3. Taxonomy (NCBI): domain Eukaryota; kingdom Metazoa; phylum Echinodermata; class Holothuroidea; order Aspidochirotida; family Holothuriidae; genus Holothuria; species Holothuria glaberrima. Next base: position 6,773 of record WURT03669051.1, on the reverse strand, counting down.
ATCTCCTATTGCCTCGGTCATTGGGTAATTCAATTCGGCTGATTATCCCATTCCTGCCTCCTTTAGAATCTAATGGTTTCCGGTAAAGCTAACATGAGTAAACGTTCAAAATCAATATTTCTTTATATTACAATTTTATGAGCTAATCATCCTATTTTCCTTTACATTTTCGAATGGGCCCAGCTATTAAAACCATCTAGTTACAGGAATAAACACATTAAACGTCTTCAGGTCTTACGGTATTTCTTCTTAGAAATGATCGAATATTAATAAACAGTCCTATATATTTCAATCCAGTTCTTGGTTATATTAGGGATAATTTTATCAATGCTCCAAATTCGCTGTCGAAGTTTGTTACTTATTACAGACCAGCTTTAAAGAACCAATGCAAAGCTCGTGTATCACATTAAGGTATTTGTCTTCGCATGCATATAAAGCTGTCCGATTTTAAGCCGTTTTTCTCTAAAACAAGTTTTATTTCTATGTCTTTGCGCTTCTTAAGATTAGACGCTGGAGCAGGTGGAAGGGATTCTGTGGAAAAATTATACGAGACATGACGACCTCGGGAAAATAAAACTGAAGTGGATATTACAGATAATACATAGCTCTTTATATAAATGAGTTAAGGGAGCAGACAGAAAGTCAGACATTGTAATGATGAATTGAGGAAAGATTTGCTGAATGAAGGAGAACGCTGCAAACAGATATTTACGAAATGAGAAAAAAGGGCAAAATGAAATTAGCAGAAGAGTTGAGAAAAGACGCATAAAGACAGTAAAAAAGCGGAAGTTAGAAAACGTAAGATTAATTATCTTTTTGACAAAATGTCAAAGGAGATGCAAGCACTGTTTATAGAGCGGATAAAGGGTTCGGCTCATAAACTTTAAAATTAAAAGATGACGTTGCTGTGTCTGTTACACCGTAAATATAGGTGTAAGAAGATTTCCGGTCATTGCAAAAACAAATTGTACCGTATTACATTTAATTGAGCCATATACTGATTATACACGAATGATTGATGATCATAGCATAGGTTATAGTTTCATATCTTTTCTGAACTTAGGCATTTACGTTACTGACACAAAGTAAAACTTGAACGGTTGTCATGGCGTGTGTTTATACGTGCAGTTTGTGAAATCCGTAATTTGTTGCGAACATCCGACGGACAGGGGCGACTAATTAGATTTAGTACTTACAGCAACCAGGTAATCCTTGTTAGTTGTTGGCCACACGGGGCTGTCGGGGCTCGGGGAAGTGAGGATGTACAATCCCCAATAATTACCATTTGGGAGTTTTTCTTCTAAAAAAATTCATGACCTGTGATTGACAGCGGCAAAATATTACCTTACACAAACTGCCATATTCCAGAAGAAACTAAAGGTTCTCAGTCCCCTAATCTTACAAGCTTGGCGACAGCCCTACCACATTGCCGTAAAATAATTATATAGTATGACACCATGAAGCACCAGTGGACCTTTCAACAACATTGAGGAAATTTGCAGTATCTATTATACCGTTAGAATCTTTCACTGAATGACATATTACTTAAGTCTTACTTCGAAATAACACTTTTTCAAGTTGATTCTTATATAATCTCAACACTATGCCTATAAATTGGAGAGCGTGGTGGCCTGTTGATTAAGATCCTATTAGTTGTGATCCAAGGGTTGCTGGTTCTACTCATGCCTGGGTCATTATGCTGTGTTCTTGAGTAAGATGCTCTCCACCAAGGATAAATAGGTACTTGTGAAATGAATTGTCATTAGGCGCGCCTTTAGAGCTGCTGCCGCACTGGAGGGATTGTCCCTGGAATGATTTACCGTTGAGTAGGGGTAATTTTAGTAAAGCGCTTTGAGGCTTATCGTCAGTGTCAAGCGCTATATGAAAACAAATTATTATTTTTATTACAATTGTTCTAATCTTTCTTGCTGATAAACTTCCAGTTTTCTTAAGATAAAACACGTCTGGTCCCATTTAGCCAGACCTGCACATAGGGTGAAAGGATTTGTACTGACTTAATCAGGTAAAAGACTATTAATCTTAGATTATACTGCCAGTATACTACGGCATATACAGAGATAACAGAACAGAAAATCACATCTACATTTTGGGGTTTTTTCACCCGCTTTTAGTTTTCATTTTTCACTAAAGAAAGGAAGACAACAACTCCAAGCAAATTGACAAGCCTTTCCGTTTTCTTAGCAAACTTTGCTTTTGAAGACAAATGACATATTTTGAAGTCATCTTAGGAAGCAATTGTGGAATATGAAACTTGATAACAGTCTGGTACTTTCTCCAGATCTGAGATTTCGAAAGAGAATAAAAAGCGATGTGATTTAAAGAGATTTAATAGCGTAAATTTTAGGAGACTTTCGTCTTTATTTTCATCAAGGGAATGAAGAGATCATTTGCATTGTCCTTTCATAATCGTCCATCGAATTGCAGTCTCCATTGCAATAGAAGAGGCATTAAAATAACCAAAGTGGATGAAAAGATGTTACTGTAATTGACAGAAGTTATAGCTCAGATGAAATTAATATTTACTTGGAAGGACATTGACAGTCTAAAAAGTAAAATGAATAACAATATCTGTTTCCTGAAACAAAATAAAAACCCGATGATCTTGAGAGAGACACACGTAGGACTATAACTTTATCTTACTTTGTATGAAGAACGTGATACAAGTGAATGATAGACTTACGGTTGCTTCACAAAACTAAGGATCTACTACTTGGGCAAATATTAGCTCCATGGCAAGACTAAGCGCTCATTACTGAAAAACGGAAGTGTGTAAGCACGGGTATAAAGTATTCTGCTGGACATATAATATTCTTAATTTCGTCAGAATACATCTTAAAGGTTTTGTAATGAAATTTTCCTTCTCCTGTTACAGTAGTTGTCCTAGGAGCTGTCAAATGCCTTGAGAATGTCTGCTATTTCATCATGCTTGCAGCAGGGAGTTGTCATTCACAATTTACTTCTTGAAGATATGTCCAGTCGAACGTATGTGTTTAAATGGTACAGTGTCCCCTCAACATAACATGGAAGTAAAGTCTCCCCAACTCTATTTTGAAACACATGGGATCTTCCTTTCAAATCTCCGTTAATTGCCCTAGCAAGGATTTTTGATTGTTTTTAATAACCTTTATAGAAGAAGAAGCGAGGAGTTATTTGGGCAACATCGATTCCCTCTACTCTATCGTACTTAACCTCAAAATCAATTTCAACTAAGCCTCACGTAGATAAAAATACCAAGATATACTTATTCAACTTGGGGTAGCTGCATTTTCCCTTTAAAACTATTAAATCAATCTCCATTGTTGCCTACCCCAAAATTACTAACCCTAATATGCTACTCATCAGATTTATAACCAGGACAAGTGTCTTTTTATGGCATGAACAGGACATAGAGAGGATGAAACCATTTTTAAATGTTTAATCGTGAGGGTTGCAGTAAATGTACACTGGTCTTATACAAAAGTTACAAAAGTGAGCTTTAAAACTATTGCAACTCATTTTAGACGAAATACATACAGGGATGTATAGACCACTTGCACTATGGAAGTGTGAAGTAAACATGAATTTCTACTTTATGCAGTGTTCTCCAAGGGTCCAAATTTTGTCCCGGCGTTTTTTCTCTGATCTGGCAGGTAACATCGATTGCCGTCCTGGCCATGGGGGAGGGGTCTCAAGGGAGGGGGTCCCGGGGGTCGAAAATCGAAAAAAATTGCTCACTAAAGGTGGGTTAGATGCAAAATGGTACTAGATGTGATGCTAAATTTGAAAAATTCAAACTTTACCAAACAAGGAGAATACCATATTTTTTGTCCGGGCAGCCAAAATTTTCGTCCGGGTGGCCAAGATTTTTATCCGGGTGGCAACTTTTTGTCCGGGCGCTGATGCACCCTCTTCAGATTTTGTCCGGGCGACGCGCCAGGAAATAACGGCTAGTGGAGAACACTGTTATGAAGAGCACTGACATGATATTAATACTTTAGGATAGATTTTATTTGGTTACATAAAATGATATTGCCCTTTATGAGAGAGGTGGTTAAAATCTGGATTTTTGGATACCAAGATTTGAAACAATTTCCATATTCAGAAAAATAACGCTGATCCCAAAACACTTGAGTTGAACCCACATTTTGGCATGTTGTATTGAATGCACCAAACATATTGTTTCAGAGATCACAGTTCAGAGATTCTTTTCCACCCAGGATTAAATAATCATATGGTGGATTTGGACAGTCAGCAGTCCTAGCGCCCACTTTGAGTGGTTATGTTTTTTTGTTCTGAAAGCTAAAAATGCAGACTGCAATGCTATCTGCTTGTTTTGTCTTTTGTGTTAGTGTACACTTACAAAGACATTGAGCTCTGTCGATGTGGCATTTGTCAATCAATAGTGTCTCCGAGTTCCCTTTCTCACCACAACTGTACTGTATGTCATCGCTTTGTAACCATAGGCATTAGCTGTTGTGGACAAGGAAAGTTGATAAGCTTTCCATTCCAGGAAAGCCATTTTCTTGTTATTCCTTTCGTTACGTGTTAGCCACAAGTAACCATTCTGACTATAGCTCTCTTTCCCAAAACATCAGTCGTCATCCTCTGATTAGCCATCATTAATGTTGTCATTGCCTCCTACAAACCACCCAACGGTTCCATGGGAGATAATTAGTGACGCTGGTGCAGATATGCTCCGATAAAACACTGAAAAATTGTTTCAACAGCCAAGGTAAGACAGTGCAAACCTTGGGTAATGTCTTTGGAAACATGCTTATTGTTGAGATTCAATTCAGAACATTCAATCTACAAACAAAGGTAGATGGGGCATTCTTACCACTCTGGTCCACCGAGCTTCTGAGAACAAAGAACCGGAATGTAACTCAGGCAGAAAAAGGTGTTGGTGATGGTCATTATAGTTGTATCAGATCAAAAGGATGGCAGCAACGAAAACTGAGGATTACTAACTAAAAGGTGTGCACATGGTTGACAGGTTGATGAGACTCTTTTATTGGAGCAAGCACCAATTTTGAAGCGATTCGAATCACCTCAAAGTAGCCTCTACTTGGTTGTTTGATAAAATGTGGTCAAAGTGGCCATATTAAAAAACAAAGGACCCAAACTCTATAAGTAGGATCATTTAAACCGATTTGTTTAAAAACAGGACCAAGATAGCCTTGTCAAATTTTTTTGATCATATCATAAGAGGTAGTTTCAAAGTGGATAGTTGGGGCAAAAACGTGGCTAAAATCTTCATCATCATGTTGTTCGTGCAGGATCCATAGTTTTCTTTGAATAAACACACTGTTATACATAGAATAGGCTAGTCAAAACTTAATCTTCAAAAATTACGATTGTTTGACAAAATAAGGTATACGTTATTGACTGAAAAAAAGTGTCCAGAAAGCAAAATACGGTGTACTTCCAAAACACTATGGATACTTTTTGAAGTTGGTAAAAAGCTTTCCTCATTTCAAATTTTCTTTTTTTCCTTTTAAATTACAACTAACTGGATATTTGTTATTTTTTATTTTTTTTTTGTTACAGTTATTTTGTTTTCTCCTTGTCTTGAGTTTGTTATTTAAGGTTTGACAAATTACTTGTTCAATCTAATTTGATTTGTGCTGATTTATTGTTAATTTACTTCCATTGTTTACCAACTATGATGCACAACATGCTGTAATTGTATCACGTGATTGTTTCATTTACCCATAATTGTGTACTGGTTTGGAGATGCCTGGTACATTAACAGAGAGACTAGAGTAAAGTTACATGATACATGAATTTGAAACTGATGGCCAAAATGTTTTGAGTAGGTTCGACATGTTGATTTTGTGGACTATGCAATTTTTTTCTTGAAGAAGATTGGCTTGTCAAAAAACCAATTAAACCAAGTATGTCTAAGAAAGTGCAAATCCTTACTAAATCCATCTAAGGTAACGCAACCTTGAAGGTTTACGTATTTACAGAAAATTGCAACGTGGATCATTTCTGATATACCTGCAAGCTTCTTTAATCCATCCGGAGCAAAGTTCTCTGTTCGAAAACGAAGCTTGGAATTGATAAAAGAGTAACCACTTCTGGGAATACTTAAAGCGCTTTTAAACTCTTCCTCCATTTCTTTAGCATACTTAATAAACAATCAAATATCTGAAGGGATTATGAAAATTTTACTATTTACTTTTAGTCATCTTTTTTGCCTCAGGCTAATGCAGGTAGATATGCAACGTTACTTAACGTTTGCTGGGGATTCTACTGGGCATCACATGACGGAAGGATAATCCTAAGAGGAAGCAGCATCTTTCGTCGACTTAGTACTAGTCAGGTTCAAGTTGCAAGTTTATTCTCAAGACAAGAAGACCTAAGTATTCTTTTGTAACTCTTTCATCAGCATCATGTAGGGGTAGTACTTGTTACAATAGTGAGGTCTGTTTGCTAATGACTAGAGTGTGATGGTTTAAAAGTAACTTACACTTTCCCTTAACGATGTTGGAAAGGTATTCTTTTCAAATATGTACACTTTTGGTATAAAATTAAGTCTGATTTATCTTCATGTTAAGTGTAAACCGTGGCACTTTGAAAATATGGTTAATGAATCTGTATTTCCTAAAGAGCTAACGACTTAAGAAGTGAGTTGTAGAAAAAGATTTCGTACTTCCCCTATAAACTGATAAAGAGGTATTCATTACAGTTTTTGTCAGCTTGAAACTTGGACATTTATACTTTGACCTTGATTTCCGAATCCAGCAGGGTAGTGACGCATTTTTGCGGTT
>WURT03669040.1:0-17537 GCA_009936505.3 Holothuria glaberrima | reverse complement strand
ATGCATGGATGGATGGGAAAATGGATAAAAAAATACATAGAAAATATATAAATAAGTAAAATTACAACCATGGAATAAAATTTGTAGAGTACCTTTTTCGTGGAAAAATGTTTAATCCAGAGGCATGCATGCAGGTGTAACCTACTTATACTTCATGCTTGTGGGTGAAAGTAATTTTATTGTTTCTTTTGCTTAGCTACATCACAAACTATTGGTTTCAACCTTTTATTCCATCAATGTGAGAAACAACTGAGCCATAAAGTCAATAAAATGCAGGGCCTTTTTTCATAATTTTTTAGTGGGGGCCATTTAACGAAAGCGACCATCTAAGCGGAGGGCCACTATTGATTTGTGGGTACTCAGTTTACAAAATTTTTTTCAGAAAAATGCCTGTCCAGTAGTGGCATGCTCATGGGCCATGTAGTGTGTTGTGTGATCGCTGGCCTGGGGAGGGGTGGCCCCCTCCCCTTTGGAAATTTTTGAAGAATTGGATGTCTTTACATGCAATCTGGTGCAATATATGCTACCTTCTGGAGTTAAACTTGTATTAAATAAAATTGACGTATTTTTAGGAACTAAAAAAAAAATTGGCATAAACTTTGGAAATTTTTGAAAAATTTGGTTTCCTTGCATGCCATGCAATCTGGTGCCACATATGCTACCTTTTGAAGCAAAACTTATATTAAAAAGTTAACTTTTTTTAAAAATTGGCATCAGTGAGGGTGGCATGGCCCAGTGGCCTCCCCAGTGTACGCTAGTGCTGTCTAGCTCTTGAACAGGACCCAGGATTACGTTCCTATACTATACGCTCCATTTCTGGGCCCTTGCCCGGCACACACAAAATTTCAACTCATTTGCCGGGACGCGCGGGTCCCGTCATCCTCAAGTCCTCAAAAAGTTACTTTTCTCACCAAACTTTACACAGATGATCTATAACATCACATTTACCTAACATTCAAGTATCTTCCTAAAAGAATCCCGAAAAGCAGTGAATTTTAGCTCGATAATTCTGCTCGTAACGTAAAGTCAATGTGCAGTTCTTCCGTTAAGGCATCTTCACGCGTGATCTTGTTTTGGGTCAGAGGTCACGCAGTACGTCAAGAATTTGCCTACTTTAGGATACCTACTTTTGCATAGAGTACTTTGCACTTTACGCCTTACACCGCACAGAGAGAGCGGACACAATTTGCTTCGCAGTGTCATTGTATCGACCGGCGCGCACAGCTGGTAAGCGTTCGTTTTGGTATATGATACGTGCAACCAGGGAGCTGTTATTTTGATGGAGATACATCGCTTTGAAGTGGGGTTTGTGCCGCCAAGGTCACTCAGTAATCCGTCGCTTGTATCTTTCTTGACATTTCTATATGACTTACACCGGATTAGGAAGATAACACAAAAAGGATTTGTCGTCTGCTACATCTACAGTAATACTGGGGGTTTTCCTCCGTTGCCACAACGTTGCCAGTCGTCAGGGAAATAAAAAAATAATTGCACCTTTCGACGCTCGGTGACGCGCATGATAATATGTCAGTTAGGTTTTATATCGAAATATGAACAAGAATCTATATCTGGTTACTTTAGGAAACTTTTCTATTGTTGAAACAAAAATTAGACTTCTACCTTGTCAACTCATTTGCATGCGGTATCTTGTAAATGAAGGGGCTAACTCTATTCTTCTATTCCAATTTAACAGTCGTTTCGAGTTTAATATCACCTGCTCTAAAGGTGTTGGCGGCTCAAACCTACACATCAAAGTATTGTTCTGCGCAGGCCACTTGTTAAAGGATTACGTGACTTGAATGATGTTGCTAGGTGAATGATATCAAACTGGAGCCAAAAAAGGAATGAAATTCCCCTGCGCTAAATATACGGCTTATCGTTGATAATCTCCCCTCGATCTAGTGGGTCTTAAAAGTATTAACATAAATTAAAGCGTTCGATATCTCCATCCAAATAACAGCTCCCTGGTAACCCCTCCTTCCCCCCCCCCCCCATTTCCCTTCGCGTCGTACAGGCATTCACGTGTTGCCCACAAATCGATTAATTTGTCCTCCAGAAGTGCATCAGTAACGTACGTGGGCGTAGCCGTTTTGCGATGACGTGATCATCTTCAAAAGACGCCTGCGCAATAGTTCAAAGACGTGAGCCAAATGCTCAGGTCAGGCGCACACGGTGAGAAAAGTGGCACTCATATCAAAAAAAGAATCAAAAACGTTTGATATTTGAGTCATCTGCCTCGGAAGGCGAAAATCTTACCAAAACTAGCCCGCACACGTGAGAAATTACAGCTGAGCAAAGCGACACGCGAAGTATTTTGCTGAGCTAACTTCCACTCGTGTGCAGTAGGCTTTAGGATTTCCCTGACTAGGTCTTTAAAGCTAGCAAGAGAAGGTATGACTTTGTGACAAAAAACGTACGCACGACGTAGCCTTCGAACGCGCACGTAGACTAAGGCGCGTCCGCCAAACGGTACAAACATAAACTCCTTGTGTAAGTCTTGGCGTAAGTAGTAATACCGGACCTGAACGAACTTTTTGTTCTGTGATGCGATGTGAAACCACCATACGGTGAATTCTCACCTGCTCACTGTATGTATATATCACTTCAAATCTTATTTACAAGAAAACTAATCATGCAGAACGACTCAGTCTGCATACCGCGTACAAAAAGTCGCGTTGACTGATGCATAAAACACTTTTGGGAGCCTTATGCAATTCATCGGAGTTGGCAACGAAAAACATTGATAGAAATGTAGAAAAAAAAAACAAACAAACAAACTTCATCATCGAGAACAAAACGCAAGATGTTTATTAACCAAATGACCTTGAAATAAAATGTCGAAAGGAAAATGGTCCTATTTGGGGTCCAACGCGACAAAATACACATTCGCCTTTGGTGGTAACTGGAATTTCAAATATTGTTATGGAATACTGTTTACACACGTAATATACCTTTTGGTGACAGTTTGTTCAAAACTAACAGACTTTGGTCGTTGAAATGACTGCAGATGCGAAAGATGAGTACAAGGAAGGCAGTGAAAAATGTGATGAAAACTTCTGATCGAATTTCCTAGTTGCACTGGCGTACGCTGGGGGCCATTGGGACATGCCTCCCCCCTCACGGATGACAATTGTTTTTTAGATCCTAAAAATACGTAATTTCTTAACACAAATTTTACTTCAAAAGGTAGCAAATGTGGCAACAGATTGCATCTAAGGACACCTACTTTTCCACAAATTTCAAGACCCCTCCCCCAGGCCGGCATTCACACAGCATATTGCATCCCCCCCCCCCGAGAGAAATCCTGCGTACGCCACTGCCTAGTTGTAAAAGTTAAAATCCTAGATATTAAACAAAACGTTTAAAAAACTAACTAGTCCTTACCACATGTACAAAAATACTTTTAAAATACTTTTTAATTCGAAGTTACAACTTAAAACTAGAAACGTATTCTTCTATATGCTATATTAATCTTTGCCATTTTATTATTTCAGCAATTATATGTAGTAGATATATGAACGAGTTTGATTGAAATGGAGGTAACCCATGCCTATACAAACTATGTACCAAACTTAAGAAAATTTTCAAAAATATGCTCATATAAAACTTTAATAACATGTAAAACTTTGGAATGGATGCCGCTTCCATCGGACACCACAGAGGTAAGCATACTGCAATAGAATGAACTCACAAAGAAATAAAGGCCGGTTCATACTTCCGAATTTTCACGCGTCGTAAAGCTGTGAGAACCATATATGGTTATCCCTTGCTCTTCTGGGCCAATTACGGACCGTGGCGGACTGGCCACACGGGCATTTGGGCAATAACCGGTGGGCTAGGGAGCCTGGTAAAATACAGTCCATTTTCACAATAGTTACTTCAATAAAGACGAGCTATGCAGTATGCAGAAATATATTTGCTAATGTGGGAATCAGCTCATGAAATTCACCATGTTATTTCGTAACAGAAGAACGTACTATTGGCAACACGTCTGTGCTAATATTTTCGCACAGATATACAAGTACCGTGACCAAGATCATCGCGATTAGCAATGCACACTACACAACCCGGGAAATGCCATTTCCTGCAATCTAGAGGCCTTTAGAGGCAATTTGTACGCTACTTGTCAATCATGGCGGCGCTTCGCTTGGATAGTAAGTCGTTACCTCAATTTTCTTATATTATACAACCCATAACATTATGATTATCAAACGCTCAAATGAAAATCAAAAGCCCGATAGATGGCATGTGTAGACGATGGATTTCTGTTTTACTTTTTGCCTTTGTTAGTTCCTGGAAGATGTCAACAGTTTGCGCAAGCGTGGGTCGGAGTGACCCAGGGCCCTGTTCGTGACGAAAAAAAAAAATCAAGACAAAGGAGATGAGCGCACAGGAAGTGAGAAAAATATGATAAAATACAAATATGTACGTGTTGGTTTAGGGGGTAAGGTGAGGCGTATGGCTTGTTGAAAATTCAGTAGCAGACGCTCATACATTGCAGGATGACAGTGACTGTGAATCTGAACAGGACGGAGTGAGCTCATCAAGTGAGTCATGTAAAGTCTTCTCTGCTGTTACAAGGTGCTCCTCAAGTTGAACCTTCTAACCGATGCCTATAAGGGCATAGGGCTTGCCTACAAGCTGCTGCTAACGCTACCTGTGTCGCAAGTGGCATATGAACGTTTAGTTGTTTCTATGCCTTGACGAAAGTAAAAAACCATTTGAGAAGAACAATGACAAAAGAATATCTTGAGGCGTTCATTCATGTTGATGTCTGTGGAAGAAGGGATCTTGGCCAAACTTGACACTAAAACATGATTGATGGTGTGGCTGCCAGAAGCAGTGAACTGCGTAGGCTCCTACTCTCGAAGACATTACATGTGCTCGTGTTATTGAAAATATATGTTTTAGTGGACTCTTTGAGTTTTTTTTTTCATTTTTCAAAATTTTGTCACAAAATGCTTGGAAAACTAAATATAATCCAGTGCAAAACATATACCTTTGTCTATTTTTAATTACATTTTTAACTTTCCTCCGTTAACAAGTGTTACTTCTGGAAAATTATTTTTTAAAGGCTTATTGTAACCTTCAAAATTGAGAAATATAGCATCATTTTGTATCTATGCATTCCTTCTGTCAAAAAACTACCCCATACCATTAGACCCCTTCTCCCCCAGGACAGTGATCACTATGTAAGTAACATGTCAATGAATAATGGGCCGGTCTAGTATAATGCCCAGGCCAGTTCTAGGACCCAGTCCGCCCCTGATCACGGACGTAGCTCAGAGTTCAAGGGTTAAACTTTCATAGCTTCATAGCGCTATACAGAAGTATGAACCGGCCTTTACGTTGCGTTACAAGCTAAGCAGAAAACAAGAGTGATTACTGCATGGGTCCTTCTACTATACATTCTTCTGTCTATAGACCTATACACTGACGTCACGCGACGTCCTTATGGCGGCTGAAAAATGAAGCACTGCACATACAACGTTTATATGTGCCCTTGAATGTTGCTGTTACAATGTATGCTGTATCAATGATGCTTTACTGAAAGGCTAATGACCAATGGGACTATATGAGTACACTTGGGCTAGTATTAACGAGCTGGAAGTCACAAACACAGTGATATGCACTTAGGAAGTCAACTACTTTGATGGTACAGATGATTTTAAATTCGATCGGTTGACAAGTATAGCTTTAAAAGTCATGACGGATCTAGGGAAGAATTTAAGAAAAGGACCAGAGTGGTCTCTTAGACATTAAATAACAGCAGGTATATGACAACGGTCGGATGCCCACCTACTTTTAGATTTGGAAAGAATGGCGGTGTTCTAGTACAGAAAATTTTAAAAGTAGTAGGCATAGCTTACATGGAAGTATAAGAAGACTTAAAACGAAAAGGCTAGCATCCTTAAAACAATTCTACGAGTCTAGCTAATTTAAATCCACAGATGGTTACATGAATACCCGCAAATGAATCAATCGTATGTATTACTCACAAATGCAATTTGATCTCCTTGTTTGGGCATTTGAAATATTACTCGCGCAGCGATTAACTGAATGCTTCCTGTCACACCACATCAAAAAGAGAAGCTATTTTCTAACCATTTAGGACAATCACCATCTAACTGTTTGCAACATTTCATGTACAACGAACTGGCTAACCCTATGGAACCTGTTCTATTCCTGTACGAATTGTGGCATTTTTACTACCTGTTCTTCAATAAGAATTTGATTGAGGACATGTTCAAGGCATGTTTCTTTGACTCTAAAAGCTCTTTCAATATCTTCCCTGTCAACATTCTCCCCATCTAGGATTAGTTGCTCCATCTGCTCTCGGAACATTTTCTCTGCTTCTGATGGCATCCAGGTCAGATGGATGTACTGGGATAAGCACCTTGATATTCCTGATGTTGTATATGCTAACTTACTGTTAGGATACCAATGCAGCATACCATTCAAATCGATGCAGATTAAGACCTCACTCTCACAACCTATGAATGAAGTTTCTGTCGTCAGTAATACTTTCAGGTTACGTTGGGATTCTTCTTTGCATTTATTGAAATCTCCACTGTTGATATTTTCTTTGATACTGCCAGAATTGGCATTGTCTAAACCTGCAGTAGCTTGTCCTGATGCTATACACCGTCTGTTTCCATCCTCTGTCTCAGACTGACAACTGCTGTTGCTTATATCATCAACAAATACCTCCTTAAGCTCATTGTCATCTGAAACATGATGCACAACAGACTGTTCCTCATACGTAGCATTTCCATCCAGACTAACATAAGTCCTGTCTTCAATGGTAATGCCTAATTCCTCGCAACTTTCTACAAGCAACTTGCATACATCATGGCGGAATGACTGACTCTCAGCAGCAAACAGGAGCATAGTAATCGAACGTGGCCCGATCTTTTCACTTTTCATGATTTCCCCCTGTTGTTCCTGAAGGTAGCCAATTTTGATAAACAACCTTTTTAATGTTTCCTTCAAACGAAACTTACTACATTTACAAGTAAGAATGAGTTTGCTCTGACTGGTACAAACACATTCTGGGACCCTGTAGAGAAGAGGCATTGGACCAAGTGGGATATCACCCCTCTTTGTGTCAACATGGCCATCACCATTGAACCACTCAATGGCTTTGTGGAGATCTAGAACTCTCCCGGGTACTCTCAAATTTTTCTTTAGATAGCAGAATTCAAAATCTTCAGGACAATCATTTTTAATCCATTTTGGATCTTGTTGCCTAAGAACTGTGACTCGAAAGGAATGTGTAGCAATAGATACCCAAAATGTCTTCATAACAGATTTGTATCTTTTCAATAAAGGCTCAATCTTTCCTTTGAACATCCTCATAAAGTTAAGCGGCATTTCGTCAAAGAGGAGGTGCAGATCAGTGTCTTCTGATGAAGCAATAGCAGCAATAGCCGCAATAGTAGCTTCGAGGTTTTGCGCAACATCCTTTCCATCATTATGACCTTTGATGAAACTTCTAGTCATGTGAAATTCAATATGGTCAAAGTAATTAAAGTCCCTTTCTGTTGCATTGTCGCCTATGAAGTTACGCAGATGGTCCACAGAATCTTTAGGTTGACCTTTGTTTAGGAATTCCCCATCCACAGTGATATCTGTACAAGAAATCAGTATTATTTTCTTTTTCTTTTCCTGTAGCTTTTTGTAAGAATTTGCTATTATCTTGGCTCTCTCTGCTAACATCAGGCTTTTGCCCGTTCCATAATCTCCAGCCAAAATTTGAAATGGATTCAAGCTTGAGTGAATCAGACTTTTCTGGTCTTCAGTCAGAAGCATACCAACCATTTTCCTCCCTGTATCTCTAATAAGTCCCTCATCAGTACAATGATATTTGATTAGTTTATCTAAACCAAAAAAGAGTGCCATAAGGGTGTAGTATTCAAAATCGTTGAATGCAAAGTTTGAATTCGGAATGCCAATCAGCTTGTCTAATTCCCTGGGTTTGATCTTCAGGTATTGAAGCATGCATTTACTTAAAATACGTTGTCTGTCTATCTGGCAGATTCCACTGTCATTTAGTTGTTGACAAGTTTTATTTGGAACAGCAATTAGGGAGATGACAGGGACTCGAGATGGACACAGCCAATCTCTGTTCATTTCATAAAAAACCATCTTATTCTTTTGAAGCTGCCTTTGTGCTTTACCAAGTTCCTTCTTCAAATTTGTGCTTGTAAACTCTATTGCTTTCATCTCTATCAGGATAATACCAAGATGGCGGGAAATCACCAAAATGTCAAAGTCTCCTCTGCTTTTTGTGATTGTGCTTCGAAATTTTCTCAGTACTCCTTCCAATCTTCCATAGGTGTAATTTTTCAGAATACACAGAGAGATGTTGTGTGCCTTTCCCCATTCCTGCAACATTCCAACAACTTCATCAATACCCTCTTGCTCATTCAGATCGTCTTTAGAGTAGCACCGATTATACTTGGTAGGCCAAGCTTCATTCTCATCTACATCTGGAGATGCCAATTTGTGGCTGGACTGTGCTAAGTTTGGATCTGGCCTGGACCTATACTTATTTTGTTCAGTTTTCAATATTTGTCTTGTGCTAGCATCATCCTTACTGAATTCACGAGACACCCCTTCCAGTTCAGGGATTCCACTGGCTTGACTATTCCTCCTTTTGTCACACTTACCTTCTGGACAATATGTGCCCCGCGAGCTCAACTGGTCAGAGGTAGCTAATTGTGGAGTATGTGCCACATCCTTTACATTGATGCAACTACTGTTAGCCCGCTTCGAACTTTCACCCCACCACTTAGATGCAGATTTGGATCTATCTCCTTTCCTATCCTCACACTTATTGTCTTCATCAGATGCAGGTTTTCCCTGTTTGGAATTTCCACTAGAAAAACGTTTGCGGCTTTTGTTTTCAGATTGATACACAAATGTGTCTTCAATAGAACCAGCCTGCTCCTTCAGTTGATCAGATGCAGCCTGTTGAAATGACTTTACATCTTCAGCTTTGCTGCATCCACTTGAGCTGATGTTGAAGGCCTTTAACTGCAATGGTACTACAACAATTGGATTCCCAGGAACAAAGAAGCCTTCACATACTTCACAATGCTGAAACAATGTAAAACACAAGGGAAAGTAAGTATATAAATGATATGGATTGATGCAATGTTGCAAATGAGACTAATTTTCCCAAACTACGGTGTCATGATGAACATCTGGAAGGATGATGTGTTTTGAATTGACTGCCAATCAACAGACAAATTAAACACTGTTACCCTAGTCCCTGCATAATCCACAATTCTACTTTTTTCAAATCACTGTGAAGTTTTTTTTTCATCCAATTTTGACAGACAATCATAATAACAAAAGGGAGTCGTTTTCGGAGAGTAGAAGCAGATCTGTGTCTATACCTTATTCATGCAATATACACCACTGTCGCTCAACACCGCCCAAGTAATATTCCCTATCATGACTCAACATTTTCCAGCTAGAAGAAGCATGGCATAAAGAATGCGCAGTGATAACTTTCAGTTAGAAGAAAGACTAAAACTCACGTTGCACCAACTGATTCAGAATATTCCACAAATATTTTTTAAAAGTCAATATCAAGTTAATACTATAGAGCGCTGAAGTGATCATGCCATGAAATGGCCCCTTACAGAATTGAACACTTCTAATTCCCGACCAATGGTCCCTTCATCCAGTTTTCAGTGGAATGTTTATGGTGGGTTCACACCTCATCGTCTCAGCAAAGATGCTTATCAGGCTTAATTGTGTAGAACTGTTAGCACTGAACACAACTTTGGAGAATTATCAACATGGCAAGTGCTAGTATACTTCTTTTCTGTGTATAGCTATTCTGGGTAAAGATAATCTGCTTAAAGAGATGAGATCAGCAGGGAGGAAATGAGAGTGACCGAGCAGAGGCCTCTGGGAATAAACATTACATGCATGGTTGCACAATTTCTGTCAAAATCTGTAAGGGGCATTTCTTGACATGATGACTTTACAATAACTATGCAAACCCTTAACTGTCCAGATTAGCTAACAATAACTTTTAAAATCCCAATTTTTATGTGTAGCTATATGCAGCAGGGCACAAAGATCAGTTGAATTTTTGATGCAATGGCACTCTCCATATCTCAGAAACCATACTATGTTTAAAAAACCTCAGTGCAGGCGAAAAATTCTGCAGTCAAGCTTTACATTTTTTGTGCAAAGGGATAGGACCTTTTAAAGGCCTAGCGACTTCACTTTTATGAGCAAACGTTTTGTAGGATAGGCATCACTTGAAGAGAGGTATGGAATGTAGATATTGTTGACAAAGAAAACACCATCTGCTTCAATTATGATTTCAGGTATGTTTTTAAAGATGGTGATTCTATACAAGTGACTTGGACTGGTTGCATAGGTGAGTAGAAATAGACTTCAGTCATTTAACAATGTTAACATAAAACCATAGCGCATTACCCTTCAACTGCAGACTTTTGAGACAAAATAGTGTAAACTAGGTCTATGAAACACTGAAAATGAATCCAAGACACTATGGTGACTGTAAAAAAGTTGTAAAAATACTTTCAAAATACATGCAGACACCATGTTGGATTGTCATCCATACAAAAGAATTGCTTTATTGTACATGAAGTGATAAAGTCCACCTCTATGATAAAGCAACTGGGGATTTTGTCTTTTTAGAGCCAGACACTAGAGTTGATTATCTCTACATGCAGTTCATATAGAGTGCTACAGGTGGTGCTTCAAACAACTCTGGAAGCTTCTTAAAGTTTTCTTAATCTTACTGTAGGTAATGGTCTCACCACTAAAAGTGGCTATCACTAGAGAAAAGCTTCTCACAAGGTCTGATTCATTTATATCTTTTTCAAAGTAAAAAAAAGTCCCTGTGATTTATTTTACAGCAGTTTGAAACTGAGTTAGGGATGTGCTCTCCATGTATTCTGTCATTCAATTTTGAGGTGCTGTGAATGACTCTTACATCAACCTTATTGTTTTCATAGCTCAAAACCACAGCTTTGCCAAAGGAATTCAATACACACTAAAAAAAATCTTACCAAGCGGTGTTCAAACTGTTTCAAGTAATCTCTTATGAATGTTTTCAGCCTGTCTTTATCCTCTGCATTGCCTTCTGGCTGTTGAATGCTCAAGTGCATCAATTTTCTGTGACATACCTTGAAAAAGAAAGTTAAAAGAAAGATTGAATAAATTAATCTTAAGACTATATGAAGTATCTAGCAATCCAAGATCCTCTTTGATAAAACTCTAACTCTTTGTCCTTTTTTCAAAAGTGAAACCATTTTGAGTTATTCCACAATTTCCACTAAAGCCAATGCATTGAAACCTAGTGTATATTGTTTTTATACATTTTTGATTCTGACAATAAATAACTAGAATGTTGGTCTCTTTATTAATTTTGAATTGTCCCCTTCAAATAAAATATTACAGTATATAGTATCAATAGTACAAAATAAAAAAAACATCAATTACCACAACAGTTTAAGTACCAGCTTGTTAAATGGCAAATTTGTTGCAAAATTTCTTGTCTATATTTGATACCTGGATTGCTAACTACTGTTTTCTCTTATTACATGTTTATTATAACCTAAATTTTAAAGTACATAATGAATACAAGAATTACCTTTGCTACATATTCCTAACAAATAATGTCTTTTTAGCACAGATTACACACCTATTTAAAAAAAAAAACTACTGTTTTCATTTCTACATTACAAACTGAAAAAGAGCTCAACCTTGCAATGTAATCCTCTTTCCCAACGGTCTTTAATAGCTTCCATGGTACAAGATTTTGCAGTAACACACCCTTTAGAAACAATTTCTTTTAGTTTGGAGTTATTCACATCTCCATCATACTGTGTGCAATCCTGTTGAGAAGAGTATTTGTACTGATAAAAAATAAACTCTGATGTAATGATGAACACCAAAATGTCCCTTTGCAGAATGTGGTACAATCACAACTACAATACAAACAATTATTGGCATTATCTGCTACATTGGTGTTGTCAAGCAGTGGTCAACTAGATACTAACTTCTGTACAGCTTTTCCTTTAGAGTTCAAATTATGGAAAGTGAGGTTATCACAGAACCAAACATGTTTTGTTTGTTAGGAATAAGAAGGATGAAAAAAGACTTTAGAGATCCATTTAAAGGAAGGTACACAGTTTTCACAATATTTTTCCATAATTTTATCACCTTTACAACATTACAAGACAATTCCTGCTTTGGAACATGATAACGAAATTTATGAATTTCCGCATCAGTTTTCCATGCAGCAGCAATCCTTTTCTCGAAAACTTAGTTTCACTTACACTATGACCGACTGCATGGTCAAGTGGTTAGAGCATCTGACTTGCAGCGGAAGGTCGGGGGTTCAAATCCTGGCCGGGTCATACCAAAGACTTTAAAAATGGAACCTACTGCCATTGTGCTTGGTGCTCAGCATAAGCAATGGAGGAGGGAAAACAAGCCAGTGAGCCCCAACTAGAAAAAAGGCTGTTGCTGGCCCGACTTATACCATTAGGTTAGAAACTGAGCCTTAAAACCTCATCTAACTCCCCTATGACATATGTTACATGGGCATGCCTATTTAAAAAGAACTTGGTGTCACTGACAATTATGAAACATCAATGGTTCCCTCAGCTGTTCTGACGAGCATCTCCAAATATAAAAAGCTCCAGTCAATCTCAACAGTATGACACCCCACCTGAGCCCTACTGCTTGTAAATGTGAGGTAAAAAATTTATTTTCAAAGTCATTATATGAAGAAGACTTCGAAGACCCTCTGACCTCCCTTTCCCTCCCCACAACATAAATTCAGAACCTGTGCCAATAAACCCATATGCCTGGAAATCCATGAAATACATTACTGAAGGGACTGTTCGGTAATACTATTACCCTCCCCCATAAGAAATTCTGTATAGTGGCAAATTTTCACGGGGGTATAATTTTAGCGCTTTTTGCGACCAAGTAACTAATCACAAATTTAAGACCTGTGTATATACTTCTGTAATACTGTGTACAACACTATGCTGGCTGATGCAACAGCAAATTCTTCACTCCGCAAATATGTGTACAAGGTACAGAATCACGAAAAATTAGCCTCGCGGGAACTTCCCGCCATACAGTATGTGTAATGGTCAATTCAAAAGATGTTACATGAAAGAAAATAAATGTGAATGGACACATATTTCTCACTTCACAACCTGCAGTCATGTTCAGTATGTGGTAAACGCTTTTAATATGGTTATCAGACAGTAACTCTGTGGCATCCATCATCTTCACACAGTCCAGCCACTGGTGACATTCCTAATGAAGAAGAAAAGTTGGAAAAAATAGGAACCTATCTGAAAAGGTGCCAAACATGTTGAAACATGACAATACAAACTTTCAAAATAATTTAGACATTACATATCAAAAGGTTTACTTATTTCGCCTCCATCTCATAATTACTACAAAACTCCCCAGTGAGTCTGTACATTGATATACAAGAAAATAGGATGCCAAATCCTTAACTATGAAGTGCAAGCTCAGTGTCACATTTCACACACTGCTATATTTCTCAAGACATGTTTCTTACTCCTGAACCATAAGTGAGATATTTTGTTAGTAGTATAAATGAGTAAAATTCGTTCAAGCCAAGAAGATACTAGTTAACATGTAAAAATGTTACTAACATATACTGCAATACATAATTACAAAACGATAGTGAAACTTACCTTACACTGAACTGCTTTTGGAAAAAATTCTTCACAAAGTGTGTCACGAAGATTACTTGCCAGGACCTTGTTTTCCTGCAGTGTCTTCCTGACCTTAAATTGTTCCATAAGAATGAAACAACTCTGTAAAGAAAACCAAAATTTTCTTACTTTGCCATATCACAGAACATGTTTCAAAAGCAACAATTAAAGTTAACAGGTTGCTCCAGGTTCTGCATCTATAGCAATATTAATTCTGGACACCTTCAGTACTTTGAAAGTTTGTGCTACTACAGTTTTAAAAATGTCATTATGATTTCAAATTTTCATACCTATCTACTTTCTAAATTCCGGTCACTGTTAAATCTTGGACAACAAGTGGAGTTCAAGTTTGACAACTCTCAAATTAAAGGGGCTCATTGAGTTGACATAGACTATTTTTGTGACGAGTTTGAAGGAAATCATTGCATTGCAATGCTTCTAATTAACCTCATTACTCATGTTTCACTTCCTACAGTTACCGAAAATGTGAGAAATTGTAGTTTTTGTGGAATGGGATTGTATATGATTACTACATAAGGATAAAATGTGTCTGGTCACGAATTTGTAATAAATGATTTTCATCATTAATTACCCTATCATTGCCATTTCAGTTGTGAGTCAGATGTGCAGAATCTCTTAGTTTGATCAATTAAAAAATCAAGATGTGAGTAAATCTCAACAGGTGTGAAAAAAAAATCATGAATTTTGTGAACCAACTCAATAGGCCCCTTTAAAGGAATTGGAACTCTGAATAGAGACAAATCTACTTTGGGAGTGGCTACTGATCCAACTCCATGAAAATGATAGATTTGTTCAAGGACATGCCAAGGGAATATGCATGATGCAATTTCAAACTCGGATAACAATATGACAGTTTAAAATTTCATCAAGGGTTGAATATGTAGTTCACTGATATGTAGCAGGGCTCGACATTAACCTCTAAACTCACTTGCCAAGTACGTAGGGCAAGCAGCCACTGAAATCCACTTGCCCTTACAATTTTTCACTAGCCCTTACAAACCTGCAGAATATTGAGTTTTGTATTATCCCATAGCCTACAGTAACAAGTTATACGAAATTTTTTTTCACATACTGTATGCCCTCATTGAAATTCAGCCAAATGTTTAAACAGATTTCCCTTTAAAACACAATGGAAATTAAGCATCCCCTCATGTTATCCTTTGATATCCTATCATTAAAATGATACTTATTTGCCAAATTAATGACCAAATGCTCTAAAGCTGTCTGTGACTCTTTATTCATAGCATATAGTTATGTGATTGAATTGATCCTGACCAACTTACACTGGGCCAACTATTAAATTCTCCTTCAGAAACAAAATGCAGTGCCTTTGTTATTCTGCTCATAGCAGCCCAAATCTGCATGTATATTAATACAAAATGGGGCTTTACAAATTGATTCAGCTTCTCAGTTAAATCATAATCGTAGCCCAAGTCCCTCAGAGAATGAATGGTAAAACAGAAATACTTAGAAGCCTGCATTATTTCAATGCATGTACCTGGCTATTCCACACTATCCTATCGTGCATTTTGTATACATAAACAGAGTGTATAGGCTCACAAGTGTTTGTTTTGTGTTTCATACAGCATTATTGCAGCAGTACCTAATGCATGCACACCCTCTATATCTCTAGTACGTAAGTACGTATCTGCTCAGTGCATGCTATGCGTGAGCAAGCTTGTACGAACTTGGTAGGTACGTATGTACGAGTCAAGTCAATGTGTCAAACTTTCGTGCATAGCTCATCGTGGGGCCACATTGTTTAGACACTGTTATGGGACCATCAGACAGCACTGTGTGATATATCCAAACGTTGTGTATCAGTGAACCAGGACATACATGTATGCAGCGCAATAATGCAATATGCAGAGGTCAAATCTACTTTGAAACTTTTTTCAATTTATAATGAAAAATTACTCATACATTATACAAACATGTAAATAATATGGTTAGAAAGCTAGACTTGTTCACTTTTGTAAGATATCCATCTTGCCTGAACTGTAGTTCTTAAAGTGATGTTAATATCACAATTTGAAAAAAGTTGACAAACCCTAATTTTTTGGCAGGACCCAGTTTATTACCCAGCATGCAGTGACTCTGTGGTAGGTTTAACACTGCAAATGGAGTGTGCATTGTGGTGGTTTGTGTTGATATTAATAGCACCGTACATTGGCTGAGTAGTAAATCTAGCTAACAATACAGGCAATAAACAATCTTTGATGTGATGGCTGTCACAACACGAATATGTAATTATGCACTGGATAGGTACGTGTCAAAACATGACAACTTTTTTACCAAATGTGATCTCTGATTTTTTAATGTTTTGCGACATTTTCAAACTCATCTTTGAGATCACAAGAAGCACTTGCCCCGGGCAATCAGGAAATTGTTTATGTCAAGCCCTGTGTAGTATGTACACTTACATTATCTCAACACCACAATAACTTTCAATTAAAAGAAACTCAAGGCACATTGCAAAGAAATATTTATCATTACCTCACAAGAATTTTTGAGGAGAAAATCTCTCAAGTACTCTCTCGATGATAGCTCATGAGACTCATGAAGGGCATACTGGTCATACTGCAATACAGACATGAAAAACAAAAGAAGTGGCAAACTGTGTATCCCTTTGGAAGCATGTCAACTTTCCTGAAACTGTTACTGTCAGTTGAAAGTTAAACTCAGTAATTTTCACACTTTTAAAACCTAACCTCCTACCAGCAGCAGCAGTGCAGCATGCACTATGTACAATGTACATGGCTATGATAGTATGTATGTCGTCACTGCATCCCTACAGTTAAGCTATGCACCCAGAGCCATATATTAGGAATATATGGCTCTATATGCACCTAGACTGTGGCACCATCATTTCAAACCTACCAACTGGCAGAATGGATTAATTGCAAAGTTGGTCATATTTATCAAAGTGTGTGTATATAATGTGAATGTTGTATTTTTGTCTGTGAAAGGAATATTTTCCTTTTTTTTAACACATGATTTAAAATTATTGAGTGGGGGTGGGGGAAGAATGTGTCTCAAAATAATTTGGGGGTCACTTTTATGGCTGTTACTGTGTTTGTAGTCTTATTATAGGCACTTGGTTTACATGGAGTGCATTCTCAAGTAAGGAAAACTTAACAAGGGTACCAAATTATCTATCAATTGTAAACAATTAGGCTCCCTTGGTGCTAATACCTACCTTCACAGCTTTTTCAATTGTTCAGAACTAAAACATTCAAACTATTACTTTCACTACCAAAACAAGATGGTGGACTAATCGGAGACTGTTGACTACTGAAGTAGCTCCTATGACGCACTTTCACTTTATCTCTAAACAAAACTTTTAGGTGTCCTTCTCTCACCAAAAGTATGTGTGTCACTTAATTCCATATCCACATGAACCA
This sequence comes from Holothuria glaberrima, assembly GCA_009936505.3. Lineage (NCBI taxonomy): Eukaryota > Metazoa > Echinodermata > Holothuroidea > Aspidochirotida > Holothuriidae > Holothuria > Holothuria glaberrima. The sequence goes on along the minus strand of WURT03669040.1, from coordinate 349 downwards.
TGTATTTCCATCTCACAAAATCACAGATATTTTAAATTTAAACATCTGTTTTTGCCACAAACTGGCACAATTTGCCAAAGGTTTTCCACAGGCTTTAAATGGAACAACATTACAGCAAATAAAAGTACAAAGTTGTAAGGCATGATTCTGTGACAAATCTTGGGGCATTAATTTGAAAAGGAAGTGGTGTTCACCCATCTGAATATACCTGTCATACCTCCTCCTTTTTAACTACCGACTGCATGGTCATGTGGTAAGCGCATGCGACTTTCAGCTGGAAGGTTGGGGGTTCGAATCCTGGCCAGGTCATACCAAAGACTTTAAAAATGGAACCTACTGCCATTGTGCT